>CM044958.1:6217900-6240129 GCA_024516035.1 Bactericera cockerelli | reverse complement strand
AAACAATTGGCTCGTAGGTATGAACCCTCTTACACAATTGGAACCTTCCTCTTACACAATCTCTCGTATGTCCTGGTAGCCCAGTGCAAAAGGCGTGAATCCAGAGATTCCAGAGGTCGCGGGCTCGAAACCCAGCCGGTACATGACAAGTTATCCTCACTTTTTAGATTATTACCACAAAATACGTCTGGAATAATAGCACTTAAAAGTCCCAATGGGGCTCTCTCATAAGTTCATTATTTATCTTCATCATACTCTCTTTCTCTCTCTCATATTTCTACCTCTCTTACTTTCATTCCTTACTTTTATTGGACTATTCATTTTGTAAAAAAATATTAATTTATTTATTACAAATGAATCTTATCTTAACTTATATTATATGACTTTCTCTCTTCCTATCTTTCCTACTTACATCTCCTTTCTTTCTTTCGTGCACTCTCTCCCTCTCTCATCACTCTCCTTCTTTTCCTTCCTTACTCTCCTCTTACTCTCATTCTTCTCTCTCTCCCTCTATCTCTATCTCTATATCTGTCTCTCTTTCTCTATCCCTTTATCTCTCATCTCTCTTTCATCTTTCTTTCTATATCTTTACTCTCCTTCTTTTTCCACCTCACTCTCTTCTTTCTTTCACTCCCTCTCATCTCTCATATCTCTTCCTAATCTCTCTTTCTATATCTCTTTACTCTCCTTCTTTTCCCTCTTCACTTTCTTTCTCTCCCTCTGATCTCTTCCTCTCCACATTCTCTCACATCTTAAAGTTCACTTGACTTACTTGTCATCAACAATATTCACTGCATCAAGACTCCTTCTATGGTTGAAGGTTTCGAAATGTTTGAAGACCCAGCGCGTCTGTAATTAGATATACCTAAAGGCTTCATTGGGTCAGCATATACAAGTATACATATACGATTATACATAGGTACAACTATATAACTTTGTATAAAATATAATAATAATAGTATTTCTATGTTGTTTGATGAGAAGCGCGACTGCAAAGCTTTTACATCGTAAAGTTATGTAGAATAATATTTTTGATAGAATATTAGAATTTCACTTTAAATATAATTCATCATTATAATAATATGTACATACCTATGTATAATACAAAACATATTATATATTAAATTTCATATACTCCTCTGGTTAACTTTTGTCTCCTGCTCCTGACAAATTTGCATATTGTCTCTTCATCATCTTTTGCGGCAACCGTCTTCACAAACCTCTTGCAGGCGTGAAGCTGAAAATTAAAATTGTGTCAAAGAGTGATTTGAAGTGCCTGCATAAGACTATGCATGCACTTCAAGTCTATTGAGGTCGGTAGGTGTCTACCTAGCTTGATTGATAAGGCGGGGGACTTGTAACCTGGAGGACAGTGGTTCAAGTCGCTCGTTCAGCGTAGATTTAGTACAGCGAGTTTGAGTAGTTCTGACATCAAAATATGATGACTATTACTTCCGAGAAATTTCTAAGATTAGATATCGGAAGTATTGTGTTCGTTTTTGTAAAAAAAAAATATTTTTTTGCTCCGATTTCAATTTTTTTCATATTTCTGGACGTTTCATAACCTACTGAGTAAATTTGGTTTTGTGTCCGTCTGTCGGTCTGTCGGTCTGTCTGTTAAAACGATTCCTTGTAACACGCAAATCTCGAAAACTACTCGACCGATTTTGATGAAATTTTGCACACATCTAGGAGACATTCTGCAGATGGTCCCATTTTAAATTTATCGAATTCATACTAGCGGTTCTGGGTGAAAGAGACCATGCGCCTGACCACTAACTTTTTACTTAAACGCTTATATCTCGTGAACGGTACACCCGATTTCAATGAAATTTTGTATGTATATGCATGTTATTGTTTTACATAGACTATTTATATTTATTTTTTAATTAATTATAATTTGACTCTGATATTTCAGAAAATCCGAAATTTGGGACAAAAAAGTAAAAAAATAAGGACCACGACTTGCCGATACAGAATTTTTCGTAGAATTTAGAATGTATAAAAAACGATATTCTACCATATAAAACAAATTTGAAGAAAATCGGTTGAGCCGTTTTGGAGATACAAAATTGGCACGTGTTTACAATGTGAAGCAATCACGAGGAAGTATTGTGTCTATAATTGGCAGTGTTTTTTTTAGACTACCTACATAATTATATGAGTATATCTATAAAAATGGCTAGTAAGTTATAAGGATTTGAAGAGACTACTGAATAGTTCTGGTTATGACACGGAAGTTAAGCAACGTCCAGCGAGGTTAGAAATTGGGTGGTAGACTATATTCAAATCAGAATCCTCATGAAGTACTATTCCATTTCCAACCCAGGCTGGCTGGGATTAATATGGATTTCCAGCGAATGGAGGGTAACTCTGTCAAAGTTCTTTTTTTTATATATTGTATATCCTATATTTATGTATTGTACTGACGATTGACTATGTCCACTTGTGGACCATAAGGTCTATAAACACTAATAAAATAAAAATAAATAAATAACTGAACCGCCATGATATGACCATGCAGTTGAAAGCGACGTTAAACCCAAATTGAAAAATAATAATAATATTAAAATTGAGTTAGGTACCCAGTATTAAACAGTATGTCAAAAACTACTATATAAGCGAGACCTTTTTGAATCCCTCAGAACTAGTTATCATATTTGCGTTACTCACTTTGGTGTTATCACAACTACTCTAACTAGCTTTACTAAATCCACTCTGAAACCGAGACTGGAACCATCGACCTCCAGATTAGAAGTCCAACGCCTTATCGATCAAGCTACTGAGGTCGGTAAATCCCTCGGAAAATTTTCTTTAAAAGTATCCCTCAAAGGCTACAAAAGAACCAGTAGCTAAGTATTTGAAACGAAATAAAAGATACATAGCATAAATATGTATCTAAAACTTGTATGGACCCTACAGAAGATTGTATGTATGGGCATCATTGGAACAATTGAATTGAGATTGTATGTATGTAATTTACTTCATGTTATATAAAGATAGTTTACTGCATATTATATTCTACGTAGGTACTTTAGTTAGTCTAGGTAGGAGCTATTCAAATTTCTCCATCCAGCTGAAGTACCAAAGCTCTTGGGGGAGTATAAATCCCGAAAAAAAGCGCTCTTTTGAACTCTTGCCCCAGATTATTCCAAAAGTACTAGAGTAAGGGGAGGAATAGGAGAGAGAAAGAGGGATAGTTGAGGAGAGAGTGAGATGAGGGGACCGAAGAGAAGATGAAGAGAAAGAGAGAGGGAGTGGGAGAAGGAGAAGAGAAAGATGTTGAAGAGAAGAAGGAAGAGAAAAAAGGAAAAAGCGGAGAGGGGGAGGATGATGAGAAGAAAGAGACGGAAGAAGAAAGATGACGAGAAGTAGAAGAGAGGCAAGAAGAGATAGGATGAGGAGAAGAAGAAGAGAGGAAAGAAGAAAAAAATGAAGAGATGTAGAGATGTAGAAGAGAGGAAAGAAGAGATAAGATGAGGAGAAGTAGAAGAGAAGAAAGAAGAAATAGGATGAGGAGAAGTAGAAGAGAGAAAAGAAAAGATAGGTTGAGGAGAAGTAGAAGAAAGGAAAGAAGAGATAGAATGAGGAGAAGTAGAAGAGATGAAAGAAGAGATACGATGAGGAGAAGTAGAAGAGAGGAAAGAAGAGATAGGATGAAGAGAAGTTGAGGAGAGGAAAGAAGAGATAGGATGAAGAGAAGTTGAGGAGAGGAAAGAAGAGATAGGATGTGGAGAAGTAGAAGAGAGGAAAAAACAGATAGGAATAGGAGAAGTAGAAGAGAGGAAAGAAGAGATAGGATGTGGAGAAGTAGAAGAGAGGAAAGAAGAAATAGGATGAGGAGAAGTAGAAGAGAGGAAAGAAGAGATAGGATGAGGAGAAGTAGAAGAAAGGAAAGAAGAGATAGGATGAGGAGAAGTAGAAGAGAGGAAAGAAGAGATAGGATGAAGAGAAGTTGAGGAGAGGAAAAAAGAGATAGGATGAGGAGAAGTAGAAGAGAGGAAAGAAGAAATAGGATGAGGACAAGTAGAAGAGAGGAAAGAAGAGATAGGATGAGGAGAAGTAGAAGAGAGAAAAGAAGAGGAAGGAAAGTAAAAATGAGAAAACAAGAGGAGATTATGGGGAGGAAAAGATCGGAGGAAGAAGAGAGAGAGTGGAGAAGAAGCATGTGATAAAGAAGGGAAGTTGAGGAGGAGTGGGAGAAGTGGAAGAGAGGAAAAATAAGAAGGAGAATGAAGAAAAAAGGGAAAAGAAGAGAGGAGAGAGAGAAGGGACCTGTGGCAGGATTCACTGGACCATCATTATTTTAAGTGGCCCCAGACTTTGCGAACCCCAAACCAGAAGACTTTTGTAAACAAATGTTATCTCATTAGATGAACACAATGGGTGTGTATGAGAGAGAGAAAGAGAGAGTAGGTGAGAAAAAATATATGATGGAATAAGGAAAGAGAAAGAATAGGAGAAAAAGAGAAGGAAAAGGAGAGAGACATGGATATTAATATAATAGATAGATATGAACAGTGAAACTGGAAGAGATATGAACAGAGAAACTGGAAGAGATATGAACAGAGAAGCTGGAAGAGATATGAGCAGAGAAAACGTGGAAACACGGAGTGAAATGGAGAGAAGGATTAAAAGAGGAAGAAAAAGAGAAGAAAAGGAAGAAAAGGTTAAGAAAGAGCGAAATTAAAAGTGTAAAGAGATAAAGAGAAGAAAGCTGAGAGAGAAAAATTGGGGTGGGGGAGTGAAATTCTGTATAGGTAACAAGTATAATATACTCGTAGATTATTAGAGGATTATAGAGGCTAGATTATAGAAATATGTGGAGATGAATATTGAGAAAGAAAGAGAGACATAGGAAAGAGAAACAAAATAGAGAGAGAGAGAGAGAGAGAGACAGACAGACACAGAGAAAGTGTGTGTGTGTTGTCTGAGCAAGAAAGAGAAGCGGAGAAAGTCAGAGAGAGGGAGGAAACTGAAACAGAAAAGTGAGGGAGAAAAAGTGAGACCGAAAGATGGGAGAAAGAAGGAGAGATGGAAGGAAAGATGTCGAGGGTGATAAGGGAGTTGGGGTAAAAGAATTTAATAGGTTAAAGTTTTTCCTTTTACACACCATAAAACATGAATGTGTGGTACACTATACAGAAGCCGAGCAGAATGGCGCTGTATAAACAATGTTATGAAAACAGGCAAGAAGACGGAAGTGCAGTGGATGTGGAGGTGGAGATGGTTAAGGAAGTGCAGAAAATGCAAAAGGAGAAGAGTGGATGAGAAATGAGAAGAGGAATGAGAGAGGAAGTGGGTGAGAAATGAGAAGAATGTGTGGATAAGAAGAATGAGAGAAGAAGTGGGTGAGAAATGAGAAGGATGAGAAGAATGAGAGAGGAAGTGGGTGAGAATTTGAGAAATGAGAAGAATGAGTGGATGAGAAGAATGAGAGAGGAAGTGGGTGAGAATTTGAGAAATGAGAAGAATGAGTGGATGAGAAGAATGAGAGAGGGAGTGGGTGAGAAACGAGGAGAAGAATAAGGCAGGAAGTGGATGAGAAATGAGAGGAATGAGTGGATAAGACGAATGAGAGAGAATGGTGTAAGAAAGGAAGAAATTATTGGAAATGAGGATAAGAGATGAAGAGTCATTTGACCTAGCATTAGAGTGTTCGGATTGCACTCCAGGTGACCTGGGTTCGAATACCGGTGGGGTTGAAAATTTTTAGGTCGGGATATTTTGCATGTAAAGTGGGTAGGTAGTTGTACAGTGGGCAAAGACCAATGGCAGCATTTCGAGATTGATATTGGAATATGATTAGCATTGGTTTTTGTATTTTCGGTGCTACTCACTAAAAATTGTTTCATAGTAACAGAAATAACTAATTCTTTATCTTTTTGTTATCTCTTTGAGAGAGAGAGAGAAGGAGAGAGACAGAAAGAGAGAGAGAGGAGAGAGAGAGAAAGAGGAGAGAGAGAAAGAAAGAGAGAGAGAGAGAAAGAGAGAGAGAGAGAGAAAGAGAGAGAGAGACAGAGAGAAAGAGAGAGAGAAAGAGAGAGAGAGAGAGAGAGACGGACAAGCAAGAGAAGCAGAGGATAACTTAAAGCACTGCAGTAAAATAAACAATATTTTGCTTCCAGAGAAAATCTCCACATTCTCCTAACATGCAGCAGAAAATCCTCATTAGGGTTAGGTGCTGTCGGGGGTTAGCGGGAAACCCGGCACACAGCATTATCATATCAAACACGGGCAAAAAGGAGCTAAAAAAATATAAAAAAATAATCTTGCGGAAGTAATGAAGATTAAAGAGGTTAAATTATAATAATTTATACAAACATACATTTTTATGATGATCTGAGCTAAAGTCTTTTACATTTGATATTCATGTAAGGGCATTTCAGTAGTCAAGAGGTTAAGGCACTAGTCTCGTAATCCAGGTAGCGCAGGGATCAGTTGGTTCGAATCCCTCATTTATTTGAGTATAATATGACCATTGATCATATAATAATAAATTTGAAGATTAGGTGGTAGAAAAGTCTATGAGCATTAACCTCGCCTGGTGGTCACCTTCAACTAAAGAGTTTTATTATAATAATTATTATTGTATAATTAGAATACATTGCCCTGTTTGATCGGTAAAAGTACATACATACATATCCATAATCGTTCTATCCTAAGGGACAGGTCGATGCACAAAGCCTCTCCACCAAACTCTATTATTATATTTTTGATTATTTTCAATATCCCCCCAATCTCCCTGTTTCTTCTCAACATCTGATTTAATGACGTCACTGTAACGGTATCTTGGGCGTCCCTTTTGTCTTTTTCCCTGCATTTTCATCTCATACATTTTCCTTCGGTAATCTTTCACCATCCATTCTCTTCATGTGTCCATACCATCTGAGTCTTCTGTTTCTCATTTTGTCTTCCAAACTGATCATGTTTAATGTTTTTCTTACATCTACGTTTCTTACTCTGTCTTTTCTAGTTTTACCTAAAACACTTCTTAAAAATTTAATCTCAGCTGCTTGTAGTCTGCTAATATCTTTCTTTCTCATAGTCCACGTTTCACTTCCGTAGGTTAGTATTGGGATATAATATGTGTTATAAAGGACTTTCTTACATTTTTGTGGTACTTTTTTATTCCAAATCAACTCCCTGCACATCTGATAAATCTTGCCTCCCGATTCTATTCTCTGAGTGATTTCAACATCAATATCTCCTTGTTTTGACAAAGTACTTCCCAGGTATTTAAAAGTATTTAAAGGTATTTCGGTAAAAGTAGTTTTCTTATTTATATCAATCAATATGATCAAAAGTTTATCTTAAAAAGGTCTATTTTATATAGTAGTGCTTTATTTAGACTAGAAGTCCCATTACGCTAACTGTTAGTACCTCGAAACTGCTAACAAGATTAAAGGACTTTTACCTCGATACATGTTATTTTCTTTCAAAAAACGTTTTTCCAATAATTGCAGAACTTTTCGTACCCCATAGGCTTGGGGCAGTCAGTAGTAGAATTTAGGTTCAAGTAATGACATGCATATACTGCAGAAAATTAGGGAGAGCGGGGGAGTCGATCCCCCACCCTTGATGAGCCTCTTGTGTTACCTCCCAGGTAGGAGGGAGGTAAGCCGGGAGGTAAAATTTAAATATATTTCCCTCACGTTCTCAGGTAGGATTTTATTTCCCTTTGTCTCGTTAACTTCATTTCCATTCTCCTCCTCCTCCAGTCTATATCTCCTCTATCAGCTTACTCCTCCTCTACATTCTTCTCTTTATCCTCCAAAACCTCCTCTTCCACCTTCTTCCTCTTTCTCTTTCTCTCTCTCTCTGCCTCCTTCTCTTTCTCTCTCTCCTCCTCGCTCTCTCTCTCTCTCTCTCTCTCTCCTTCTCGCTCTCTCTCTCTCTGCCTTCTACTCTTTCTCTCTCTCCCTTTCTCTCACTGCCCTTCTCTATTTCCCTCCTATCTCTCTCCTATTTTTTCTTGTTTTATGTTCTCTTTTCTTCTCTTTTTTTTATCTCCTCTATGAGCTAACTCCTTCTTAATATTAATCTTTTTAATCCATTGTCCTTCTTCTCCTTATTATTGTGCTCCTTTTCCTTATCATCATCCTCCTTTTCTTTATCAATGTCCCCCTTTTCCTTATCATTGTCCTGCTTGTCCTTATCATTTTCATTATTATCGTCCTCATTTTTTTATCATTGTCTTCCTTTTCCTTATCATTGTCCTCTTTCTCATTGTTCTCCTATTCCTTATCATTATCCTCATTCTCCTTATCATTGTCTTTCTTTTCCTTATCATAGTCCTCCTTCTCATTGTCCTCCTTTTTATTGTTATTGTCTTTCTTCTCCTTATCATCGTCCTCCTCCTTCCTCTTATCAACTCCTCCTCCCTATTATTATCTCCTCTCTGTCTACCACCTTACCTACCTCCAGCAGTTGCGCCCGGAGTTTAACCAAATTTCTGATATTGCAAGTTTCTCGCTTTATTTGATATGCATGCCTCCATCCTCTTAGCAGTTCTTATTACATACCCTCGTAGGCTTACAGGATACAGGAAGATATTTGAATACCTAAGTGGATTTCGTTGGCAGCCAACACTCTGCCGTATTTAGAGTTTTCCCTCGTCTCTTGTTATCTAATTTAGAGCTAAAGTTTTGCCGTCGTAAGCCCAATAAATCAGTGGGAAATCTATATTTGAAATACAAAACTCGAGGGATATAAAAACGCTGGCATACTGATTTAAAATTCAGGCTGTTCAACGATGTCGATAGCTTAACTTGAATTTTTTGTTTGTTCAAGATAAAAGCAATTTCTCTCGACAGATTATCCAAATCGTATCAGATTTGTATTAATATCTCCCACTGCTAAGTTATTACCGAAATTGGTACTCTAACCACCGAATTCCAGGTTATACAAGTCCGCCGCCTTATCGATCAATCTTTTGAGTTTGGATTCAAAAGATATTAAAGATCATTGCTTGAGAGGAAAAAGAGATATAACAAGTATGTGTCTCTATTTTTCATAAAATTTATTAGAATAGGTAAAACGTAAAATTTATTGGAAAAAGCAAGTCATAAAATCCCATCAGCTATGGCGCGTTTAATTCACCGGTAAGATCAACGAAGTGAAGCATTGTCCAGCGAGGTGAAGACTTCGTGATGCTAGCATTCCGGCCCAACCCAGGCTGGGTGAGGTTATTGTGGGTTGGAAAGTTGTGAGTCTGCTTAACTAGGGACTTGAAACACCGACCTCCAGTTCAAAAGTCCGCCACCTTATATTGATCGAGACACTCAACTACCCAACACAACAGATATCAGAATATACTTAAAATTTCTTTTTTTTTTCTGTTTAAAAAATTATAATAATAATAATAATGCTTTTTCTTTGTTTTATTATGTCACAATTTTAGTGGGTAGCGCAGAATCATAGGACTTTACCACTTTAATTTACAATATCTTGTATTATTTTTTTGCCTAATATTCTGCCACTGGTCGCTGCTTCACATTAAAGTAGCTACTCATTTTTCCTCACGAGGTATGAATGGACCCCGAACATCCAAGTACAGAGAAGAGAAAATCCTCCCCCGCTGGGAATCGAACCCAGGTCACCATGTGTGCAAAGCCTAGTGCGCTAACTCACTCTGCCACAGTGACAGTGACTACTACTTGTTTAAAAAATTATTGTTAACATGTTTGTAATTCAAATCAAGGACTAGTCCGTAAATATACACCCTTTTACCGGGCCAGATTATATTATACTATTATATTTAGTTATACAGGGTGGACCAAAAAAAACGTTTACACCCGTTAATGGTAGATTACTGACGACATTTCCAGGCCAGATCTGCAATCCGTTTTTTCGGATTCGCCTTCGTAACTGCACAAAGTGATTTTTTGCAACTTTCCGAAAAAGTCCGACTTTGGTTTATTCTTCAGGTCAGAACTTTTTTCCTGTTTAAGATGAGTTGGTTCTGAACATTTCTGCAGAAAGCCAACAAAATTTCAATGTTTCTAGCTACACTACTTTGTTTTTTACGATTTGGTTTGTCATATTTTTTTACACCTGAAAAGAAAAAAACACCCAAAAAAACTTTTTTACTAAATAAAACACTCGACATTTGTCCGAACAAATTTTGGCACAGACATGGGCAAGTTTGATAAAAGTTGGCGGCCAACCCAAGGATGCTAAAAAATAATTTTACGATTTTTTATCACGTGATCTTCTGGGAAAAAATATTAGATGTTTGCCAAAAACTCTTCAAAAATCCTAAGAGTGTTCTAGCTGTAGACTGTGTAAGGGCGTCTTGTATTGTTTACAAAAATTGTTTACATTGCTTTTTTTGAATACCGCGGTCTCACATGCCTTCATCAGCCAGTTTAGGAAAATTTAAATGATAAACTTCTTGCCTCGCAGATTGTCAGTGGTGTTGGCTAGATGTGGTAGTGCTGAGAGTGTTAGTCGCATGACCGATGTTCAATTCTCGGCGGTCAATAATATTTTAATTATCAAAAAAATCTGATGGAATATTTTATTCATACCTGTATCTGACCTGTTGTAACAACAACAACTTATGGTTTTTTTGGGGGTAATACCATCTGTAAATTGAGTTATATCAGATACTATTGGTATCACAATACACATAATGTAAGGATGGTTTTTCTTATGCTTCCCTACGAGAGAAAAAAAAAAACTAGCGAATTTTCCAAACGAAAAAGAGTTTATGAAATAAATCCAGGTAAATATGTAGGTAGGTTCTTCTATCATAAACAATACTAATTAAATAACAAATATTTACCGATTGCCAACTCTTAATAGAAGTCTTGAAAAAAAACAAGATAATATTTTGTAAAATTAATAAACTTTTGCAGTCTTTATTATGTTTTATACTATTTTGATATAAACAAAAAGGTATTTTAGCCAGCGTCGATGGCATGTTGAATACACCGGTTCCCTTCAGAACACCGAAGTTAAGCGACATCCAGCGAGGTTAAGACTTGGATGGGTGACCATTCAAATTCTAATTCTCGTGACGCTGGCTTTTCCCGGCCCCACTCAGGCTGGGTGAGGTCAATGTGAGTAGCAGGTTTGTGAGTTTCCTGCGAATGGAGGGTAAAACCCCCGTCGTGATATGACCATGGCAGTTGAAAGCGACGTTAAACCCCACTTAAAAAAAAAAAAAGGTATTAAAAAAAAAAACATTTTGTGTTAGTATGTTCAATGAGAAACGATTAGACGCGCACGATTAGCTCAGTGGTAAGCTAGTCCACCCGGTCCGAACGCCAGAGCCAGCAAAAAATTAATGACTTCAAAATAAAAAAGACTGTTCCCATTTTTTATTTAGCCATAGTACCTACACACTATGGATTCTCCTCACACAAATTTTTGAAACCAATGGTGACTTTAGTACCTTAGTTCTAACTCAGAACTGTCCATCTACCTTCTTGCCTTTCTCTCTCTCTTTCGCTCTTTGCCTCTCTCTCTCTCTCTCTCTCTCCCTTCTCAATTCCCTTAGAGGAACTGTTGGAAGTGGCGTCCACCTTCCTGGATGCAAAGGTTGAACCTCTTCATCATGTTCCGTCGAATGTTGCGGAAGATTCCAGGTTTTTCTGTCAGGTCATCGAATGCCAACAGGATTCTTGCTACCAGATTTCGTAAACTATGTTTTTCACGTGATCCCAAATGTTCCTGTTGCCAACTCCATATGCTAAATGCGTATCTGCCATTTCAGCATCCGAATTATTATAATGTAACTTGTACTAAAAAAACTCAAGAAGTTTAAAGATAATATTTCATAGAATCCAGAAAAATATGCTTGAAAACTACCATCGAGAAACAAACAATCATTCATTTGACTGGCCTTTAATTAATTCCAAGGAAAATAATTATCAGACATAAATAGCTAATTACTCTTTGAGTACAAGACGACCCTACACGGTCTACACTTTTAAGATTTTGAACATCATTTTTTGAGACTTACCTGGTTTGTTTACCCAGAAGATCACGCGATAAAAAATCGTAAAATTATTTTTTAGCATCCTTGGGTTGGCCGCCAACTTTTATCAAACTTGCCCATGTCTGTGCCAAAATTTGCTCGGGCAAATCTTGAGTGTTTCAAAGTGTAAAAAATTTACATGAGAATTTTTTTTCTATTCAGGTGTCAAAAAAGATGCCAAACCAAACCGTAAAAAACAAAGTAGTATAGCTAGAAACATCGAAATTTTGTTGGCTTTCTGCAGAAATGTTCAGAACTAACTCATCTTAAACAGGAAAAAAGTTCTGACCTGAAGAATAAGCCAAAGTCGGACTTTTTTAGAAAGTTGCAAAAAATCACTTTGTGCAGTTATAAAGGCGAATCCGAAAAAACGGATTGCAGATCCGTCCTAGAAATGTCGTCAGTTATCTACCATTAACGGGTGTAAACGTTTTTTTGGTCCACCCTGTATAGTTTTCACTTCCAATATCACCGAATTTCGGCTCTCTCTGAAAGTTCAACATATATGGACCGTTGGTAATCCGAACTTGTTACACTAGGTGTATGAGAATATGACAGGTTGACCATATTCCAATACACCTGGTGCATACATGACAGCTTACCTCACGGTGCGTAACATCATATAACACAAGATGACTTATAACAAAGTAGGTTTCTTATGACTTAGATTTTTTTTTTTTTTTTTTTTTTTTTTAAAGGTAGGCCATACCACACCAGACCAGAACTCCTTGTAATTGGATAGGTCAGTATCAGAGCGGATCTTTCTGTATGGTTCATCCATGCAGGAATCAGATAGGCTACTGTGTGTCTTGTCTATAATTACGATCATAATCAACCATTCAGGCATGGGTATTGATATAACAGGGTGATTCACTTTTTTTATCTTGGAAAAAGATTCAACATCTATCCAAGAATTATTGAGTTTTTTTTTTTTTTTTTTTGCAAAAAATTTTATATCTAGTATTAATAATAATAATAATATCGCCTTATTTATACTGCCCAATTAGGACTATTACGTCCCATTATTCTAGTAGTAAACCCAAGACGTATTATTATGTGGTAAAAATCCCATATGGGAGGATAACTTGTCATGTCCCGGCTGGGTTTCGAACCCGCGACATCTTGAATCTCTGGTTCACAGAGTGCCGCCTTTACCACTGAACTACCGACCCTTGTTCTTTTTATTTACTGGTGTAGTGAAGGTCAGAAGTAGAAATACCTAATTTATCTTATTCCATCTCTTTTAGTTGGCCCAAACTCCGTGATTCAGAGGTAAAAAGCATTGGTTGCTGATCCAGAGGTTGCGGGTTCTAATTCCGGCCGAAGCGGAATTTACTGACCGAGTCTTTCCGTTTCCGGAACGGCATGGATATACATAATATACACTATACATATATCTCAGGGTACCAACTCTACGATTGTACCGACTACAAAGGAACTTAAAAAAACAATTGGTACAGAATCTTGTAAGAGAGAAATAATCTATAACATTAGTTACCCGGTATTTATTTTTTTTGACCGATATTTTCTTTAAACAAAGTGATTCATGCGTGATTCCCAATATGTTTGGTGATGCGGTATGCGGTATGCGGTCCCATAAAAGTGGTTTAGCCTATTGTCAGACCACACTGTTGTGCTACCCTGTGGCCTACAGTAGCTGGTGTCAGGTGCATATAATATCCTTTTCAAAATTATGTTCTGGTGTTGAAAAACATACATGTAATACCATATTTAACACTTTGTTTTATTAGTCACCGTGAAATAGCACATTAGAAGACAATTATATGGTCCCGAACGAGCCAACTTTTCTTTTAATGATGGTAGGAAACTGTCATTCTCCCCTGCAGTAGACAGGCTGGTTACAACAAAAAGAACTGTCAAGAAATATATTTATGTGTCTATAGTGTCTATACGTTATCCCACTTTAGCGTCAAATGTTGATACTCCTAGGCCCGAATTATAAAACAGGATTAGATTTGATCTTAGTGGACACTATCCCTTAACTTTCACCTTGACAACAACTGTAGAGGTCATATCTAACCCGAGCTTTGTAGTTGTATATTACCTCTGTGGCGTAACGGAGCTGTCAACAGCCTTCGTTACGGAATATCTTACAGCCGTATTTATGAACTTTTTTTTAATCAATATAGATTTTTATTTACAAGTAAAACAAGGTCTCATCTCTTTTCCTTGGAAGCATATATTATACTTCCTCCAGCATTGCCTCTGTGAGTGGCGATGCTGATTTTATGAACAAAGATGTCTGTCTGAGCAATGGCTCAAGTATTTGCCAATAATATTAAAAGAAATCATGCTTGAGAAGTTGAGACATTGCTCAGACGGCGTTTTGTGTTCATAAATACGGCTGTTATTTTACCATACGGTCAGCTGATATAATCCGAGGGTCGGCTTAGATTTACTAATCCTGTTTCGTAGGTCCCTAGTCTTATTTATTTATTTTTTTTATACAAAACAAACAACAATAAATTATTAACAGGGATAAAAAAAAATAACAATATTTACAAAATAAAATATAGAAAAAAACATTTTAACTTTAATGTACAATTGTCTTCTCATCCGGGGCGAAGTTAATGCCTTTGGCATTCTCTGCCACTTAACCCCGTTTATTGTTAAGTGGCATTTTGTTAACTCTCAACAAAAGAACATTTTGTTGAGAGATATGAACCAAACTCCGGCCCTGCACAATATTTGAACTTCCAGAAATCATCAACCTGTCTACTGAAACGTTTTCAAGAAAACTATCCAAGACAATTCAAGAAAAAAACCATAATGAAATTTTCCACTGTCTCTCCCGCTCATTCCATTACCAGTCTATTGTGCTCTGGTAAAAGCCTTTCGTTTTCCATTACTTAAAGCTAGACTTTCTTATCGTCTTTATCGATCATGATCTCTTGTTGTTTTTACTTTCCTTATCCTATAATAAGGAAAGTATTGTATTCGTCGAAAATTTGACCTACCCAGTTTTTCACATTTCTGGACGAATCATAGCCTCAGGATACCAAAAAAGTTGTTTTTAGCCATTGGTCCGTCGTCTGTCTGTCTGTCTGTCTGTCTGTCTGTCTGTCTGTCTGTCTGTCTGTCTGTCTGTGAACAGGATATCTCAAGAACGGTAAGAGCTAGAGACTTGAAATTTGGTATGCAAATCAATTTTATACACCAGACGAACCACGAAACTTTTGGTTCAAATCGGCCGCAAAATGCGGCCGCAGGGCCGCAAATATTGGCCGCAAGCGCCGCTTCTATGAATTGGTTAATGATACAAAAAAAGTTACAGAACAACATTTTCTTAGATTAAAAAAATAATAGGGGTCTCTTCTTATCATTTTTTTGATATCTTGAACTTTTTGGACCTCGGCCCCAATTTACCGGTATTTTGGGGGGGACCCGCTCAGACTAACTTTTTTATTATTCATCCTAGATGGGGATTGTGACATATCAAATCCAATGAATTTGAGGTGCTGATTACGAATTTGGCTTTGATTTTTAGCTGACTGTTACCTTTGAGTCACCAGTGGCTTTTGGTCCTGTTCCCATTCCTAATATGATAAGGAAAGTCGTGTGATGTTTACACCAGATTTTTTTATATGAAATTGAAAAAACAAAATAAAATGTAAGTAGATACAGGGTTTCCCAGAGATTTTATGTAAATCTGTGAATGGAGGTTACCCTCTATTCACAAGAAATATCATTTTTATTTGATGTAAAATTTGAGTGTTTTGAAAAAGAAAAAAAAAAGAAAAGAGAATTAGAGGAGACAAAGAATTAGAGGGGAGATAAGAGAAAGAGGGGAGAATGGGAGAAGAAAAGGGAGAAAGAAGAGAGAATGAGAAGAGGAAAAGGAGAAGAGGGGAGATAGGAAAACGAAGAGAGAGCGAGAGGAGAAAACCGAGAGAAAAGAGATAGAGAGGAGAGGAGAAAAGTGAGAGAGAAGAGATAGGGAGGGAGAAGGGAAAAAAAGGGAGATAAATTTAACCAAGAGGGAGTGAGATAAACAAATATTTTTCCTCTTTTGTGTAACATCAAAATTATCAATGATTTATACACCGTACTCTCTTCCCATAATTAATACCCATGCCCCCACCCATTTTCATTTGCATATCATTGCGTATGGGAGGGGGCGAAAGGGAGGGAGGGAGGAACATTTTAAGCCATAAAGGGAGGGAGGAGAATGGGGGATCACTAGGGAGATCCAGGATACTTTCTGGTGGGGTGGGGAGAAATAGGGAAGGAGATTTTTTTATGGTGGAGATATTATAAAAAATAGTAGAGAGATGTGTGAAACGAGAAGGAAGAGAGGGAAGAGGAAGAGAGAGAGAGTGAGTAAGATAGCGGAAAAGAGAGAGAGAGTAAGAGAGAGAGAGCGAGTAAGATAGCTCTACCCCGTTAGAGAGAGTGAGATAGTGGAGAAAAGAGAGAGAGAGAGTGTGAGATAGTGGAGGGAGAGAGTGAGTGAGATAGCCCAGATGAGAGAGAGAGAGTGAGTGAGATAGCGGGGAGAGAGAGTAAGAGAGGGAGAGAGAGATAGAGAGAGGGAGAGAGAGAAAGAGAGGGAGATGATTCGGACGAACAAGAATAGTTGGTGTGGAAAAAAGGCTGGAAGTTTGGGATGAAGATGATGAAATCACCAACCTCAGTAGCTTGATCGAGAAGGCGGCGGAGTCTTAACCGGAGGTCGGTGGTTCAAGTGGCACCCGAAAATAAAAATTACTTTTTTGAAATAAGGAGATTCTAATTCGTCCAGAAATATTATCAGCTCAATTTCGAGAGAAGAGAGAGAAGGAGAAGATAGAAATAGTCAACTCCTTCGAAGGAAGAATATTAAAAATGCCTATTTTGTAATCCAGATCATGAAACTGATGGAAGAGGAGTCGAACAAACAAATGAGTACTATAACCCTTTTTTAAGGCATCAGTGTGCAGTTTTAAAGGGCACATTAGAATTATTTTTGTATATATCATTTTTCCTCACGAGGTATAAGTGGACCCCGAACATCCAAGTACAGAGCAGAAAAATTCCTACTCCGCTGGGGATCGAACCCAGGTCACCATGTAATGCCTAGCACGCTTACTCACTCTGCCACGGTGACTACTAATATAATTGAGTATCTCAATGCAAGGAGAAAAAAAATTAAATAGGATCAAAAAAATATTTTCTTACAAAAACGAACACAATACGTACTTTTCGGAAGTAATAATGTACTCGTATTTTACGGGAAAGGGAACAGAATTTTAGGGGTTGGAAAAAAATTAGAGCGAAAGGAACTTAGAGGAAGGGACTTTAGGGGAAACTTAGAGGACGAGGGGAATAATTAGGGCGAACAAGTTTGCGTAGTATGCGTGATGGATGGTTTGATTGCGTAGAATAAATAATGCATAGAGTGGGGGCAGGCGCGGACGGTGGGAAAATGTTTTGGGGTGCTGCCACATAATCTGGACTATAGTAGGACTAATTGTGTCGCTCTTTTAGTACACAACCATATTGAGTTTCTGTAATATGACAATCTGTATGTCCCGATAGCTCAGTGGTAAAGGCGGCAGAGATTTCAGAAGTCGTGGGTTCGAAAACCATCCGGAACATGACAAGTTATCGTCAATTTGGGAATTTTACCACATAATAATATGTCTTGAGCTTACTGCTGGGCAGTATTAATAAGGCGATATTATTTTTATTATTATTTTTGTTATTATTTTTACAATTATAAAAATATCATTCTAAAAATCTGGTGTGAACATCACACGACTTTCCTTATCATAATTATAAGGAATTGGAACAGGACCAAAAGCCACTGGTGACTCAAAGGTAACATTTAGCTAAAAATCAATATCAAATTCGTAATCAGCACCTCAAAATCATTGGATTTGATATGTCACAACCCCCATCTACGATAAATAATAAAAAAGTTAATCAAAGCGGGTCCCCCCCAAAATACCGGTAAATTGGGGCCGAGGTCCAAAAAGTTCAAGATATCAAAAAAATGATCAGAAGAGACCCCTATTATTTTTTTAATCTAAGACATAATTGTTCTCTAATATTTTTTTGTATCTTTAACCAATTCAAAGAAGCGGCACTTGCGGCCAATATTTGCGGTCCTGCGGCCGCAGTCTGCGGCCGATTGCAACCAAAATTCGTGGTTCGTCTGGTGTATAATTATAATTAGCATACCAAATTTCAAGTCTCTAGCTCTTACCGTTCTCGAGATATCCTGTTTACAGACAGACAGACAGACAGACAGACGCACGGACCAATGGCTGAAAACAACTTTTTTGGTATCCTGAGGCTATAATTCGTCCAGAAATGTGAAAAACTGGGTAGGTCAAATTTTCGACGAATACAATACTTTCCTTATTATAGATAGGATAAGGAAAGTAAAAATATGTAATGAATTTCATTGTGTACGAACTAGGACTTAAAAAACACTCTTTTTCCTTTTCGTCTGGGGGTGCTGCAGTTCCGCAGCTCCCTAGCACGGGCCGCGCCTGGCTGGGGTATATGTTTTCCCCCCTGTCAATATAATGTCCGGGGTATCTAGATATGCAAATCATGTAGGCAGTTTTAACAGGGGACCTATAGGTAAAGTTTTTGACAGATTGGACATGGCAAACAAGATTGCGATGATGACAGATGTGATGACAGGATTGACGGACGGGACGGGCCACCCCTAACAGCAGACGTGCATTGTTGTCGAATGAGCTATTGCGCTTTTTTGGAAACTGACCGATACTTAGCTTGTCATAGGAAAGGTCCTGGGTTCGAAGTGTCCGAATTCGAGAGCCGAGAATGTTTTACAATATACGAACATACATCATACCATTTTTATTATAGATCATAATTATATTACTGTCATTTGTAGCCCAGAAGGCAGAGTACTCAGAATACTTGAGCAATTTTCTCTCTGGATTACAAGTGACTTTTTTTTTTAAATAACCTAGCACCTAATAATAATTATAATAATAGTTTATTTTCAAATGATATTGGATTTTTTTGTGCTCCTGTACAAGTAGAAAGTAAACTTTTAGATAAAATGGGAAGTATTGTGTCACCTCTTATCATTGTGCCTATCAGGACGCATTTTATAGGCTGGGCAAGCTTAAACACAGACCAATAGCCTCTAAAGTAGCTACTATTTTGTGTCTACGAAATAAAAAGCACTGTGAAATACGTATCTTCTTTTTTAAGCTGAAATTTGATCCCTAGAACACTACTGACTGACTTAAACCCAACTTGTGCAATAGGTATAACATAATAGATTTCGGTATTCACAAATGTATGAAGGGTTTCTATTACATAAGCATAATCAAGAATCCTGAACTATTGTAAAGAACGAAATTAATTCACTCATTCAGTCACTGTAGTTAAGTAACGTCCAGCGAGGACTTGGATGGGTGACCATTCAAATTTGAACCCTCGTGATGCTGGCTATTCCCGCCCCCTACTCAGACTGGGTGAGGCTAATGTGAGTAGGTGTCTTATGAGTTTCTAGAGAATGAAGGGTAAAACCCCCCCATCTTGATATGACCATGCAGTTGGAAGTGATGTAAACCCCCACCCAATACAAACGAAACGAAATTTCATTTCAGTTATTAATAGTTAGTTATCATATTTTTGTTAATCACTTTCGTGATAATTATCACAACTACTTAAAATCGAATTAGGTACTAAATCTACGTTGAAACTGGGATATGAACCACCGACCTCCAGGTTACAAGTCCTCTGCCTTATCAATCAAGCTACTGAGGTCGGTTATTTATAGAAAGGGGTTCCAGAATTAATTTATCTAAGGGGTTGTCTAAATGTATGTTAGTATGGTGTGCAACTGTGCACCCAAATCTAATTGATCCTAATCAAGACATATAGTTTGCTCTGGTATGTATCACAATAAGTCGAGGGCATGAGGCTTCCTTCATTTGGTTCCTAATTTCTTGACACAAAACATGTGCCTTATGTTTACCAAAAGCGAAATCAGAGCCTCGATCGGCTGTACCTATACCAGTTCCGGCCAGAAGGCATGTTCTTGTTTGTATTTTTTTCCTAACGCTAGTCTACAATCGAGGTACCTACATATTATTTATTATGTATTCTTCTAAGGCATTGAAATAACACATTAAAATTCATTCTCATTCAGTCACCAAAGCAACATCCAGCGAGGCTACGACTTCGATGGGTGATCATTCAAATTCGAACCCTCGCCTCGTGATGCCACAAACTCCCGGCCCCACTCAAGTTAATTTGAATTTAGCTGGTTTGTGAGTTTCCAGCGAAAGGAGGGTAAAAGCTCGTCATGATATGCAATTGAAATCGACGATGAACTCAAAAAAAACCAAAGGCGAAGGATGCGAGTTGCACCTTCATACATAAGGATCAACTTTTCAGAACCAGCTAGAGGCAGCTGGTTCTTGCTGCTCCATATACTCTGGATCTCTGAAATCTCATACTGAGAGGAGGCAAAAAAAATGCCGAATTACAAAACGAAAACATCATTTTTCACTTAGTAATACATTTTTTCCTGGGGGGGGGGCAGATAGAGAGAGGAGAAAGGGAGGAAAAAAGAGTAAGTGAGGATTATAATAAGGAGGGGGGTTAGGTTAGGGGGAGGGGAGAGAGGTGAGCATGAGGCAGGGGGTTGGGTGGGACACCCCGAACAAAATCCTTTGAAAACGATTGGGAAAATAATGTAGTGTTAAAATGCAACTTTATCACACCCAGTGAGGGGTAGGATATATTTTTCGATGTTATTAATGAAAAATCAGAGGAGAGAATTTGGGGAAGAGAGGGAGAGAAGAGGACAATAGGGATTTTCGAGAGAAAGAGATAGAGAGAGGGAAATAAGAGAGACAGAGATAGAGAGGGAGGTAGAGAGAGAGAGAGAGAGAGATAGAGAGAGAGGGAGGGAGAGAGAGAGAGAGGGAGAGAAAAGGACGATAGGGATGTTGGAGAAAAAGAGAGAGAGAGAGATGAGAGAGAAAAAAAGAACAGTAAGGGAGCGTAGTGAGAAAATATAGAGAGAGAGAGAAGTTACAGAGAAAGAAAATAGAGAGAAATGAAGGGAAGTAGTGATTCAAGAGAGGGATATAGAGAGAGAAGAAGTGAATTAATGAAAGAAAAGGATAGTAAAAGGATGTACTTTCCGGAAAGAGCGAGAGAGAGAGAGAGAGAGAGATAGAGAGAGGAGGAGAGAGAGATATGAAAATAAGGGAAAAAAATAGAGAGAGGATAAAGGGAGAAAAGAAGAGTACGAGAAGAATAAATAGAAGAAAAATAGAAAGAGCGAGAGAGAGAGAAAGGATTTAGCGAGAGGAAAAAAAGGGAAAGAGAGGTTTAGAAGGGAGGCATTTACTCTGGGGAAATAGGGTTGCCATATATTCCTGGAAAATTGAGGTTAATGGAAAGCCACGGGGAACCTATGATATAATCACAGGTATGATAGAGGCGAGGTCCCAGCAGTTTTCATAACTTTAGCCTAATATATGAAATCTAGGACAGTGTTTTTTAGCAGTAACACCCCCATCCTGATCAAGACGGTAGTACCATATTTATGATTTGACTCCAGTGTCTATAATGGAGACGATTCAGACGAAAGTCAAGCTGGAAAGTACGTTACATCAAAATTCAAATCACGGACAAAATAATAGATTTAAAAAAAAAAAATAATTTCACCTAATTAATTCTTCCCGATTAGGCCTAACCGAGTCCCATTATTCCAGCAGTAAGCCCAAAACTTATTACTATGTGGTTAAAATCCCAAAATGTCAATAACTTGTCATGTCCCGGCTGGTTTTCGAAACCGCGACCTCTGGATTACCAGACCGCCGCCTTTACCACTGAGCTACCTTACAGATAGCGTTAATAATAAATAAGACATCCGAGATTTTGATTTTTTGAAGGGCTATAGTCTGGACGGGGGGCTATAAACAGGGAGTAGACTAGCAGTCTGGCTGGGGCACTATAAACAGGGAGGAGACCAGCAGTCTGGCTGGGGATTATAAACAGGGAAGAGACCAGCAGTCTGGCTGGAGGATTATAAACATTGAGTAGACAAAAGTGTGGCTGGGGGACTATAAAAAGGAAGGAGACCAGCAGTCTGGCTGGGGGACTATAAACAGGGAGTAGACCAGCATTGGCTTGGATCTGGGGGGCCTTGTCAGATATTAGCCTCCTTGTAAAGACAGTGAAAGAAGTGCTGAGTCATTCCTCCACTGTCTGGCTACCATCGTTCACGATGACG
>CM044958.1:6046821-6202891 GCA_024516035.1 Bactericera cockerelli | reverse complement strand
GTATTTTCAAGGATAATCTTTAGCGACCCTAATCTTTTTCATGACTGTAAAGGAAGCTTCGGACAGTCAAACTTTCACGGATAGGAATTTGAATTGCCCATGACCAAGATTTTGACCTTTGAAGCGGCGATTCCAAAGTTCATAGCAAACGCGAATAACTTTTTTAATACGCAAATACCTCTAATCTGATATTGTAGGTATAAACTTTATATTTATAATACCTATCAAAGTAGAACACAATCGTTTACTGTTTGATAAATCAATTTTATAACTCTCGCTCTCTGACCCTTTCCTTCTTCTCTTTCACTTCTTCTGGTGCACCAGAATAGCTCAGTAGAGGCATTAAATTAATTTTGACATTGCTAAGAGGAACCTTATATTTAATAAGTTCGGAGAGAACTTTACGAGAAGAACATTTGAGCTGGATGATAAACTGTTAGAAACTGTAATAATAAGGCCACCACCAGCTACTATACAAAGGAACTTTATGCTGGAGCTTCTCATATACAGGGTGTTAATTGTTCGAGCGAACAGGTAGAAGGACTTAGTTGTCTCTACTTTAAAGTGGTTTGTGAACCCAGATTGCAAGCAGATGACATTAGTTCAAATTGCGGCAGATTAGAAATACTAACTATTTTAAGAAGTCTTAGTGAGTATATTTGATAGAATGACTACTGGCTCATCAATCTCAACATTACATCAAAGCGGCCACCACAGAATGGCCAATACCAACATCCCCTCTTCTTTGTTCTTTAACACAACATCCCTCTTCTTAATGCATGACAAAGTCTCCATACCGGCTAGGTTGTTGTTTCTTTCTTGTTGATCTTCTTATCTCTGGTTCATCCTTTTCTTGAATATCACTTTTTGATTCTTCTTCAGTTTCATTGCTCTCAGTTATGCATATGTTTGGTTTGATGAACTTTTCATTTCTTCTGTATACCGCTCCATCTTCATCTTCTACTTGATAGGAACGGTTTCCCTCACAACCAATAACTTTTCCTCTTTCCCATTTTTCATCTTCAATTTTCTTCTTATACCAAACCTGTTCACCTTCTTGTAGATTTCTTCTCTTCACACAACTTCTATTGTATACCTTTGCTATTCTGTTTCTATTTTCATTGATTTTTTCTTCACATTCTTTAGAGTTAATCATTTCTTGATATTTATTCCAGTTTGGGATCTGACATCTTAGCCATCGACACATCATTCTTTTGGCAGGGCTCATATTTGTTTTATTTGGAGTATTCCTAAATACGAGCAACATCTTATAAAAATCTTCATTTTCTTCTATACTTTTTTTAATCATCTTTTTTATTATTTTTACAGATGCTTCTGCTTTGCCATTACTTTGAGGATAGTATGGACTTGATGTTATATGTTCAAATTCCCATTCTTTACTGAACATTTTAAATTCACTTCCAGTAAAATTTGTTGCATTATCTGTTATTACTTTTTCTGGTATTCCATATCTGCTAAAATTTCTTTTACACATAAGAACTGTTGTTTTTGGAGTTAGATCATGAATTTCATCGATTTCAAAAAAATCTGAGTAATGATCGACTGTCACCAAAAACTTTCTTTGTTTTCCTTTGATATTTATTTCAAATACATCCATACTTATTTTTTCAAATGGATATTTTGCTACATCATGAGACATCATTTCTAGTCGTTTCTGATTTTCGCCAAATTTAGCACATGTTTCACATCCTTTCACAGTATCTTCAATTTCTGATAACATATTCGGCCAAAACACTGCTTCTTTTGCCAATTTCTTTGTTGCTTCAATACCGAGATGACCACTGTGTATTTTCTTCAAAAATTCTTGTCGTAGTAATATGGGAATCAAAATTTGATTATTTTTTAACACAACTCCATTTTCTATGACTAAATCCATTCGAAAATTCCAGTAGCATTTTAAGTCTTCACTGACTTGATTCTTGTTTTCAGGCCATCCTCTGAGGATTTGTTCTTTGAGTTTCTTTAACTGACCATCTTTCATAGTTTCTGCAATTATTTTTGCAATTGATTGATCACTTATTTTAACACTTCTGTCATCAGTATAGTATATACCAGTGTTCAATTCATCCAATACATGTACTTGATCAAACATAACAGTATTAATTTCATATATGTCAATTTGTTTTTCTTGGTTGCTCATGCTCTCCGGTGCACGTGATAAGGTATCTGCCAAGTACATTGTTTTTCCACTTTTATATTTAACAATAATATTGTATCGCTGTAATGAAAGGATCATGTTTTGTAGTCTCTTTGGAGATTTTAATAATGGCTTCTTAAAAATGCTCACTAAAGGACTGTGATCGGTTTCAATTGTTACATTAGATCTTCCACAGATATACTGATCAAAACGATTACAGGCAAATACGATGGCTAGCATCTCTTTTTCTATTTGTGCATAGTTTCTTTGAGTCTCTGTGAGAGTTTTTGATGCATATGCCACAGGAACATTGTCTTGAATTAAAGCACATCCCATTGCAAATGATGATGAATCGGTCTGTATGGTAACTGGTTTTATAGGATCATAATATTTTAACAATGTTGCATTAGCAATATTCTTTTTAATATTTTTGAAACATTCTTCTTGTTCACTTTTCCATACAAAAATTTCGTCTTGATGCGTTATTTTTCTCAAGGTTTCACTGATATCTGATAGATTCTTAATGTATCTCGATAGGTATGTCACCATTCCTAGAAATCGGAATAAATCTTCTTTGCATGTTGGTTTGGGCATATTCAGTATAGCGGATACTTTTGATTCATCTGGTTTCACTCCATTTTCAGTTAGTATGTGACCGTAAAATTTTATTTCATTTTTACATAGTTTTGTTTTTTCTTTATTTAATTTGACATTTGCTTTGTCTAATGTTACGAACAAATTTTCTAAGTTTTTATCATGATCTTTTTGTGCTTCTTGATGTGTATTACCATATCCAACAATAAGTATATCATCTGCTAATACATGGATGCCTCGCAATCCATTAGTTATCTCCAACATCTTCTTTTGAAATATTTCCATTGCAGTTGATATTCCGAATGGTAATCGAAGATATCTATATTTGGCAAATGGAGTCCAAAAAGCTGTCATTTTGCTGCTTTTTTCAGATAATTGTATCATCCAAAATCCTTTTTTAGCATCCACTGTTGAAAAAACTTTTGCATTATTCAGCTCTGGAAGAATTTCATCAAGTGTAGGTAACTGTTGCTTTGTATCCTTCAATGCTGTGTTCAAATTACTAGGATCTAGACAAATTCTCAACTTTCCATTTTTCTTTACCATTGTGAGGTTACTTATCCAGTCAGTATAACCTTCCTCCTCAATTATTATTCCTTGTTGAACCATATCATCTAGTTCTTTTCTCAGTTCGTCTTTCAGTGCTACTGGTATTCTTCTAGGAGCTTGCCTTACAGGGACCACTTCATTAGTCAATTCCAAATCAACTTCTCCTTTTATCTTCCCCAAACCTTCAAAGACATGATTGTATTTCTTCATAATATTTGCTGTGGACATAGGAGTATTACTATCAAGTGGTTTTGATTCTTGTTCTTTTACTTTATTACAGTAACTAATGAGTTTTAATTCATCACAAGCTTGAGCAGATAACAGAGGACAGTGTTCATATTCAACAACTATAAAATCGAGGCAAAATATTTTATTTAATCTGCGTAATTTCAGTGCATAAATACCTCTAGGTTTTATCTGGGTACCTCCAAAAGCTCTCAATATTGTGTAACATGGTTTTAATAACACTTTGGTTTTGTTTATAATTTTCAACAGATTCTTTTCACCGATTATGTTACAGGAAGCTCCAGTGTCAAGCTGACATTTAACGTCACATACCTGACTTTGATCATTGATCACTTGCAGTGTTGTAAAAACACCATTCTTGTTAGTGTTTTCAATTTTCAGAATTTCGTCTTGGTCATTTTCTTTGCCATTTTCATAATATTCAATTTGTTTTACACTGAGTTTCTTTCTACATACACTCGCAAAGTGTCCAGTTTTGTGACAGTAATTACATTCTTTTTCTTTAGCAGGACACATCTTCAATTCTGAATGCCAATTATTTCCACAAAAATTACACTTTTTATTTTCTTGTTTGACATACTTTTTATTATTATTTGGACAAACTTTGTTGATGTTATTTGTCACGTCTTGCATGCAGCTGATTTGTTGTTTCATTTCTTCACTTCCAATGCACATTTGCATTGCATCATTTAAGTTAATATTTTTCTTGAGCCACAATTTTTCTCGCATGTTTATGTCTTTGATTGAACAAGTTATTTTATCTAAAAGAAGTTCTTCTTCCATTTGTTTGTATTCACATAACTTCACCTTTGATTTTAGTTTCATGAAGTATTCTCTGTAGTTTTCATTGTCTTCTTGTTTAGTACAATTGAATATATATCTTTCGTATCTGACATTCACCTCATGACAAAGCTTTTGTTCCAAAGTTTTTATGATGTTTTCAACCGTTTGTTTTTCTGGGTCTTCAATAAGTTTATAAATCATCTTGCTGGCTTCATCACCAATAATTGTCATCATCACTGATACCTGAACATTCATTTCCTCTTTGTTTAATCCACTTGATACCACGTAATTGTTAAACATTCTTTGAAAATGGTGAATATTTTCTTTCATGTTACCCTCCAGACTCAACACACTCGGGACCGGCACGTTCCGTACGCTCGTCACTCTCAGTTTGCTGTCTCTGTCTGGTTGTTTTTCTTCCACCAAATTTTGTTTCAAAGTCTTCATTTGTTGTTCAACTAATGTCTTCACCATCTCCTTCACTTTCTCATCGAGTTTATCCATGATCACAAGTAATCGAAAAACAAAATAATGTTACAAAACTTTCAATAGAAATTCACTAATTTCAGAAAAATTTTCAGACACCATGACACCATATTTTAAGAAGTCTTAGTGAGTATATTTGATAGAATGACTACTGGCTCATCAATCTCAACATTACATCAAAGCGGCCACCACAGAATGGCCAATACCAACACTAACAGTCCGTGTGTGTAGAAGATAAAATGAAGATAATTCAAAATGAAGCTAAAAGAATAAATTGTGTCCACAAAAGTGAATATTCTGAAAAACTAAACATGAACTTCTGATACTAACCTATGTTTCAGCTCAAAAACACGTTTATAAAAATTATTAATAATTGGCAATATTTTTCAAAAATAATAATTTCCTAGGAGGATGCTGAAGCTAATGTAAAGGAACCTGTATTTCTAATCCAAGCAGACTTGAGTAATTGAGTACGGTCTATTATTCACATTCAAACAGAAAAAACAGTCAAACACTGTTCTGTGTTTTGCCAATGTAAATATTCAACATTGCCAACATAAATCAACTGCTCAGCAGCCTCAGAACATTGTTTACCTGTATATCAGCAAGATCTCATTTGTCTCCACTTGTTCAGCTCAGACCTTACACTTGAAACACCCACGCCAAACTATCTCTCCATAGGCTCCGCAAGATGTATGAGTTATTAACGTAGGCAGAATGCGACTAGAACATGTAAAAGAAATGTTGGAAACATTCAGAGAAATACTGGAGAGAAAGAACACATGAAGGAAATACAAAATATCGAAGACAACAGGAATACACTAAAAAGAATGTGAGGCTCAATAAGAATGGTAGTAGCTTAAAAATCAGACGATTTGGACAATGGTCCGACAATGCTTGAATTAATTGCAAAGGAACTCCATTACTTATTAACCCAGTTAGAGACTATCACACCCCTTTTTCATAGCTTTTGCCACTACAACAAAACAACAACAATATGATATAGTGTCATGAAGGAAACAAAGAGGAATATTAAAATACATATTTATATTGTAACTAAATATTATGTTTTTATTCATTCAGTATGTCATTATATAATTTATTTTTTAAATAATAATAATAATATTGCCTTATTTATGCTGCCCGATTAGGACTATTAAAGTTCCATTATTCCAGCAGTAAGCCCAAGACGTATTATATACCTGAATTAACTCCCAAATGGGAGGATAACTTGTCATGTCCCGGCTGGGTTTCGAACCCACGACCTCTGGAATCTCTGGATTCACAGAGTGCCGCCTTTACCACTGAGCTACCGGGATAGACGGGATTAAAGATTTTAATTAATTTGTTTATTTTTTAGTAATTGCAATACAAGTAGATGGATATTCACTTATTCACATCACCCATTAAAAAGGACATTTTTCCCAGTGGTGTGTAAAACTTTGAAACGCGTTAGATAATAACCACGCGACTATTATTATTGAAAGTGACGTGAAACGCAGAAAATCAAGACAAAATTTCTCGTCTCTCCTGGCAACCCTGTAGCAGGAGTTCCCGAACAAAGGCTTCCCGCGGCTTTGTGTGCCAGGACTCCAGGACTGGGAGATGTTGCTCATCTCACAGAGTTTAATATGAAACGCCCGGCCATGATGTACGGCGTTGCCGGAGGAGCCACGGGAGGTCCTTGGGGTAACCCGGAATCCTGAGAAGATTCTAGTGGAGACTTTTTCTCCGCGAGCAGTATTTTGTGATGCTGAAATTTGCGGTGGATTTCTAGGTCCATTTTTTCGTGGTCAAGATTTTTTGGCAGATTTTGAGGTTGAAAATAATCAATAGATAGAAATTCGGAACCGAATGCACTAGCTTTATCGATAAGGTGGCGGACTTGTAACCTGGAGGTCGGTGTTTCAAGTCCCAGTTTCAGCGTGGATTTAGTAAAGCGAGTTGAAGTAGTTGTGACATCACGAAATTGATTAACACAAATATGATAACTTTAGATAGAAACTCGTATCAAAATACAGTCGAACCTGGATATAATTGAACATTTTCCAGGTCGAATTTACCACTCCGCAACGGAAAATAAAGAGAAACCTGGACAAAAGAGAAAATATTTCCGGTTCCTTGAGTTCTCATATATTTAGATCCAAGTTCGACCGTATAGTAAATATCAAATGAATCAATATCACGAGACTGTTCAGAAAATTTATTGTTATAATCTACCTCAATGATCCAATCTGCAGAGAAAAGACATTTAAAAAAATTGACGCCTAAACATTGTACTATTATCACTAAGAAAATTTTATTAATCGAGAACTAGTAGTTACTGTACAAGTACATATATGAAAAAGTACAAGTAACACACGTAATAATATGATCACCTGTCTATTTCAGAGCCTAGGGTATTCAGTAAATAAGTTCTGAGGCTATTAAAATAATATGAATGAACGTACATAATACTTACTAGCAAGAAGAGAGTCCTTAGACATTCATTAAGGAAAGTGGCTGTAACAGAGACATCCCGAGGAATATAAATGGCCCTGTAATAAATTAAATTAGACAGCTTCCTGAAGAATCTAGAGTTGTAAGAGAAGTTGGTTACCTGCTCAGTTTTCTGAAAGCAAACGTCATTTTATACATGCTATGTGAATTGTGAAGCATATTTTTTATGTTCGAGTATCTTAGTATAATGTGGATATTTTTACTAGTAGTTGTCAAGTAAAATGGACGTCTAGGAGAATCAAGAGCGTATGAGTTTAATATGAAGAACATATTTGTGGTAAGTATATACGAGTATGAGTATGTACTAGGTATAAAAAAACTAGGTATGAAGCGGTATGGATACATTTTTGAAAGTTCAATTTAAATAACCAAATTGGTTAAAAAGATAAACAAATAAAATTATCAAACAAGGTAGTCTACTTTGAAAATACATAACTACTAGTTTTCGTACGTTTGCTCAATAATTTTACAAAAAAATGTAAATTTTTAATACATTCTTGGAAATTTTGAACCCTTTTCAAACTGACCAAAACCTAGTTTTACGAGTATAGATCTCGTTTATTAATAATGTTATAAATAAAACAATAGGTAAATTAAAAATAACATCAAGCCCGAACTATCCATCAGTAGGCAAGATTTACTCAGTAACTTATGCGAGGAATGCAGAGAATTCAAAAATCTCGACCGCAGGTCAACATTAAAAATGATGTCTCACATCAAAAATGTTAAAGTCAAAAAACTTATCAATCAAAAATGAATTGTATTCTTTCAAAATATTTCACACTGAGCTTGGTAGGTAACGGTTTTTAAAACCGTCCATAGTTCTTCATAAATTATTGGGTGATTACAAGGATTCGAACGTCAGGTGCTTCAGATACGAGTTTCAGTCATTAGGAGTGAAAAATGAGCCCCTCATAAGACTCAACAATTTATTTTGAGGATTTTATCGAAATGGTTGACTTATAGTGACCACACCACATGAATTTTTTAGCTAATTAAGAAGTTACCCACAAAGAACCTAACGTCAATTGAAATGTTTTATGTACATTTTTTTTAAAGATGAGTTTTTCACAGCCTTTTAATTTTGTAGCTAGGTAATAGCAGCTACTGTAGACTTTTCAGTACTTGGTGTTTTTTTATATTTCTTTATTTCTGGCTTTCTTTCTTATGTTATTCTACATAATATTATATCATTTTGATATGTACAATGTACATAGATACTTCGGATGCATTTAATCTGGCTTTATCAAAAAAGAGTATATAAATTACACCCTATAATTCTTCCGAACAAGGACATGTCCCAAACAATTGAAGACGAAAAACCCATTATCCACAAAGTACCTCATAACAAAAAGAAATTAAAGCGATATAATGCAATTCCATCGGAAATATGGAATCAATAAAAACCTAGAAAATACACCAAGAGATAACGCAGGATTCCCCCTAGCCGCTGAAACCTTCATGTTCAGAACACATGAGCTTGGAAATGAAATAGTAATGTATTGAAACAGATGTTGGAAACAGACACACACACATAAAATAATATAAACACGTAGTTTGAACATGAAATAAAGAAAATGGGAAAATGGGAAGGAGTAACAAAATAGAAGAAGAAAGAGTAGGGTCAAGGTACCTCCTATGGACACTTTAAGGATTTTCTGATTTTCAAAAAATCACCACAACCAAATTATTAGAGCTAGGTTTTTCAAAAGAATGTTGTTGAATAGCAAATTTTGTTTTCTTATAGGATAGCTAACCAATATCTCATTATACTGCACCATTTCCTACCTAGAACTGGTTGCTTGTAAAAAAGTCGTAATTCACCCCCTATGGACACCCTAGTACCACCTATGGTCACACTGTTGTTCCACCTATGGACACTCATCAATTATGTAGTTTTTGACCAAGTTTTTCTAACTTAAGGTACAGAGTAACTAGATTTAGCCTAGCAAAATTAATTCTACTTATAAGAAAACACATTTTGTAGTATAACAATGGAATTTATATTATTATAATAATAAATGTAACACTTTTTATCAAACTAGTAGTATAGATAGGGTAGTTAGTAATTACCAAGAACTTTTTTTGGTTAATTTTATTGGTAACTAGGTACTATAAAAATAAGAAAATAACATAAGCAGGTAAGTAAATACCTATCTTAATCAAATCACTACAAAAGTAATAATAGAACACATCTGGTATAATAGAACACATTTCAATAATGAAATTTCAGGCTAGGTATTGAAAAAATAAGGAAAATAACACTTCTTGGAAACTAAAATGTTATAGCTAGGTAAATGTTATACCAAATTAAATACAAAGAAATACGTATTTTGAAGGTAAAAAAATCAGGTTCGTGAATCATGAAAATCGGTAGTTATAAAATATTTTTGGTAACAATGGAAATTCAGTCAAAGTAGGCATCAAAACAAGGAAAATAACACTTCTTGGAAAAATATACAATATACCTACCTAAGGTTAGCTACCTAGGTAACAAGGTAACTACCAAAAAAAATTGTCAATAGGTATGTGTTGGTTTAATTATAAACCCTTTGGTTGGTACCTGCATTAAAATATCTGGAACAAAACAATAATATCAGGTAAGTATCAAATTGAACTTTTTTTTTCTTGTGATACTTACTCAGAATCACTAAAGTTCATCATGCATTTGCTGCAGACAAAAACCACATCATTTTGGTCCTCTTGATCATCGAGACCTTCTTGCACACAGCTTTCATGATATCGTTTCTTACATATCATACATTGAACATGAAATTGATGTACAGAAATAGACTTGCCACAGTCGAAACATAATCCTCTTCCGCCTGTAGTTCTGATCTTATTTCTTGGCCCTGGGCCAGAACCTTCTGGAGACGGGGATCGCTCAATGATAGCTTCTGTTGTTGTGGGAAAACACAAGCTTGATGTTTCTCCTTTGCTTTTCTTTGTTTTTTTCTTAGTTGTTCTATCTTCTTTTCTTTTTTCCTTGATGTCTTCTATTTCTTTTTTTCGCGCTTCTTTCAGTGTTTCATGTTTTATCCATAGGTCTGATGAAATTATTGGCGGCAAGTAATTTTTTTGGACTCCTTTTTTTATTGTTTTTGTTTTATTTTGATTCGGAGGGTATGGAAGAATTTTGTCAAAAATAGCTGCTAAATCTTTAGAATTTTTTGAAGCAATGTGTTTCAATGAAAACTTTGGAGTCATATCTGAAACTTGGTGTTGTTTTTGCACAGACTGAGTACCTGAACTAGGGACATTCTGGGATTCCAAAGATCTTGTTTCATCCATTCCAAGCTCAGTTGTAGGTTCAGGGTTTGTTGTAAAGCCATTTTGATGTACCTCGGTTCCAAAATGATCCATTTGAAGCTCAGCTGTTGGTTCAGGGGTTGTTGTGAAGCCATTTTGATGTACCTCGGTTCCAAAATGTTCCATTTGAAGCTCATCTGTTGTTTCAGGAGTTGTTGTAAAGCCATTTTGATGTACCTCAGTTTCAAAATGATCCATTTGAAGCTCAGCTGTTGGTTCAGGGGTTGTTGTGAAGCCATTTTGATGTACCTCAGATTCGAAATGATCCATTTCATCCTCAGCTGTAGATTCAATGGTACTTGTGAAGGTATTTCGAACTACCTCGGTTTCAAAGTCATCCATTCCTGCATTAGGTACAGTTTCGAGGGTTGTTGTGAAGGTCCTATCTTCCTCGGTTGCTATGCCATCGATATCAACTTCTGGTCTAGGTACAGATACAGCATCATCTTCGGTTGAAGATAGATTACTCTGTTTGACAGCGTCATATTTCTTCTGCATTTTCAGCCATGTTTCAAACAGGAGTGTTGCTTCAACTTTTCCTTCCCAGGGATGATTCCTTCTTCTGGTAATTTTAAATTCATCCAGCAAGTCCAAAGGTATTTCTGTTTGAAAACAGTCGATCAGTTTTTTCATAAGTGCTTCATCATCTTTTGAATAAGTGGAAGGTTTTTTCTTATTCAATATTTTTGAATAATCGATTGCATTCTTGTTGAATGGACAGATACCTGATTTTCTGAATCCAGCCACTACATTTGCTGCAAAGTTATCTTTTTTCAACAACTTTTCTAGTAAAATTGGCACATCAAATTTGGTCACTTCATTGCCATTGTGATCTATTCGAAATTGATCCGTCATCTTCCTCCACTCAATCTTGAGAGGGCCAAAGACACCTACATCAAGAGGCTGCAGTATGTGGGTAGAATTTGGGTAGAGTGCCACAAGTATGATTTCGTTCTCTTTGCAGAATTTACTGAGATGGAGAGTCAGATGGGATCTATGGCCATCTAAGAATACAATGACAGGTTTTTGAATGTTTTCTTTCTGAAGAAATCGATGAAAATTGTTCACCATATATAGATAGAATGCTTCGCCAGTCATCCACCCTTTCTCAGTTTTCCCAAACACCCAGTTTTGAGGTACTAAATTTCTGATAACAGATGGGAACCTTCCATTCTTGTAGAGTGTCAAGGACGGGCCAGCTAGACCTTCTGCATTGGCACAAATCAATGTAGTGACATTTTCTTTGTCACTGTTTTTTGATTGTTTTAATGCGGATACTCCTTTTTGAGCAAGTACTAATCCACCTTGGGGTGCCAAATAGAAAGAAGTTTCGTCCATGTTGAACACTCTTTGAGGTTCCTGCAAAATGTCTCGGTTGTCTCCAAGTGCGTTTTGAATCTCATCAAACCATTTCTCGATGTTTACTTTGGTCACACTGCCTCGCGCACTGTTGACGTACTCAGCATGTTTTTGTGTGACATTTTTGTGACGTCTCAGAAATTTCTGGAACCACTTCCTTCCTGGTCTATTTGATTTGAAAGGAGTTAGTGAAATGTTTAACTCACTGATAATTTTCGAAACAGAATCCAAAAGGTGGTGTTTAGTGATTGGAAATCCCAAACTTGAACAACTCAGGATCCATTTTTCAAGTTGATTCTCAACGTCATGCCCGAGATGTGAAGAAAATCCAGAAAACCCCTTTGAGGCAACGGGAGACACACCTGTGACTTTATTTCGCAGGGTGATTCTTGGCACATGGTATTTTGTAGATGCCGTTTTAAAAGGCATGCCAGCCCGACAAGCGCTGATCGCCAAGTTCATTTTTGAAGGCGAATACTGAAATCTCTTTGATCCTTTGGGGGGCGGATTTTTTCCCATGTTGACCTAAAATTAAACAAATAAAAACAAAAAAATGAATCAGTTTTCGCTTATTAAAACAATTTTGTACATACTGTTAATATAGGAGACGCTTCAGGTATATATCTGTTTATGCATAACTAAGGAATAATGAATAAAAATTAGTTCAAACCAAGAGTTCACAGAATATTATTTTAAATATATTTTTTTAGATACATATCTGCAGTACCCAAATTATACCTATGTACTTCTTTTTTTATCACAGAGTATTCTGAATCATTTGCAATAATAATTACCTAATGAAATACTAGTAGGTACCTAGATATTTATCGTATGATAGGAGTGTCCATAGGTGGAGCCTATCGAATTCGCAATGATATACTTGTGGCCATAGGTAGCACAAAGCGGATTATGATGATCCCCCTATGGACACCCCTTGTAATTCTGTTTCTGTATGTGCTACGATAAATTAGACCATTTTAAATGAAAGAGCACTTTTTTTAAAGTAATGAAACACCTATTTTGACTTTAAAACGAATTAGCATGGAATTTAGAAAATAAAATTTCACAACACTAATCATTATTATTTCTATCAAAACCATAAGTTCCGAGGATAATTTTAAATTATTTATTTTTTAACCTCAACACTACCCAAATTGTACCAAATTGTGTTTTCTTCAATGGCAAACTATCCTGAAGCATTTGCAATCACAATATCCGTGAAATAGTATATGTTTTATCATATAAGAGCAGTGTCCATAGGTGGAGCCTATCAAAATCACGATGTGCCACCTATGGACACTAAGTGTCCATAGGTGGCACAGAGCGAATTATATTGACCCCCCTATGGACACCCCTTTTATTTCTATTTCTGTATAAGCTACAATAAATTAAATAATTTTAAAAGAAAGAGCACTTTTTTTTAGTAAGGAAACACTTATCTTAAATTCAAAAAAATAAACAGGCATTTTAGAAAAAAAAATTAAAATCAAATGTCACAACACTAATCCTTATTATTTTTGCGTAAAAATGCACTTACCCAAAATTATTCTGCGTAGGATTTTTCTGAGCAGGTTCTCCAAAGTGCGGGAGTCAACTGAATTGGTTTTTCAGAAAGCTAACACCTAGAGCTAAATTATTTTGGACAAGATTAGACAAAACATAACATGAATATGATGGTTATGATACTTTGAATGCTCAAAGTGTCCATAGGGGGGGTACTGTCCATAGGGGGTACCTCGACCCTACAGACAGAAGGATTGAAAGAAGAAAAAAAAAACATGTATTGGAAAGAGAAACGAAAAAAAATGAGAAGAAAATTTGGAAAAGAAGAGTAGATGCAGGAGTGTTGAAAGGAGACGGAAGGAAACATAGAGAAGGTGGAAGAGGATTAAACAGGAGAGAACGAGAAGGAGTAGTCAATGGAACAGAAGTGAAAAAATAAGATGAAACATAATGAAAAAAAGGGTGGAAGAGGAGTAAACAGGAGAAGATAATAAGAAGGCAAAGGAACAGATAGAGGAGTGAAGAAGAAGGATTGGAGAGATAAATAAGAAAACGTGGAAGAGATTCAGGAGGAAAACAATACTAATAGAAAATGAAGAAGAAGAAAAAAAATAAGAAGGATAGGATTAGAAATAAGAATAATAAGGGGAAGAGAAAGACAAGGAGATGAAACTCTAGAGGAAGATGATTAGAAGACGGAGATGCTTGAGAAAAAGTGGGACAAGAAAGAAATGGAAAGAAGACGAAGTCAAAAGCAAAAAAGAAGAAGAGCAGACAAAATGAAATTCAAGAAGAGAGAAAGTTGGAAGTAGATGGAAAATCCAGGAAGAAATCCGAGCACGCTACAGAATACCATACGCAATACTACATATTACAGAAGAAGAAAATGAAAAAAAAGGTAATACTGATGTTCCAATACGGAAACTGATATGTGTTAGGTCATAATTTTCTTCGAATGGAGAGAGGGGATTTCACGGATTTTACGATTTTCACGAAACACTTTTCTCGATCCATAATTCATAGGAAGCCCCTGCTGTCGAACCCAGGGTTGAAGGGGTTTCAAACAGAAGATGAAGGGGTTTTATGCAGGAACTGAAGTGGTTTTTATGTAGGATCTGAAGGGGTTTTATGTTCCTTTATAGACGAGTATATCATATTGCATATTTTGCTGGGAATTGGTTTTCCGTGTTTTAATGGTACTGGAGCGTGATGCTGCACATTGCGTTCGTAGTGGGTGAGCTTTATACATGAGCATTACTTGTGCTAATCTTAAAGCGCTTATAGCGCGGACATCTAGGGCCGAATTATGTAACAGGATTAACCTAAATCTAAGTGGACTCTATTCCTGAACACGCCCGCTAGTGGGAATTTCAACCAATCACAGCGCTGGAATTCAGTGATAGTGTTTACGAAGATTTCATAATACGGCCCCTAGTTGTAGTCCTATTCAACCTTGTCAGTATCGGTTTCTTGTTAAATTCAAGTGCTGCTATACTTGAAAATTAGTTAAATGCCTCGATTTACAATTCTACATAAATATCAGTAGATACATTACGTGATTTGAGAATAAAATAGCAAAAAACCGAACCCGCATTTTAGTTAATCACATTAACACGCTAGAAATTAATTTTAGAATGTCATGAACGCACGATTACCTCTATCGCCATCGTAGTAAGATCATCGTTGACCATGCGAAATATCCCGGGTTCGAACCCTAGAGCTGAATTCTCTTAGAATTATATTGTAATAGAGGCTTTAACCTTGTAATGTATGTACCTACCCGTTGAAAAAAAAAAAAAAAATATATACAAATACAAATATGGTTCAGGACAAGCCATCTTTGAAATAAAGTTGGCTGGAGACCATCAATACCCCTTCAGCTACAGCCAAGATTGGTACAACAACAAAAACAACAAAAGTGCGCCTCAACAATTACAAATTCAGTTCATGTTTTGTAAATTGTGCGGAATAAAGACCTACAGATAAAAGTAGGTTACTTTGCCAGACTTCCAACTGAAGATTGAATAAAAAAATCTCGAAGACACTATCTCCATTTCCAAGGTTTTTGTAAATTAAATTCAGGCCGTTCCTTATCTATAGGAGGAAAAACGATGGGAAGGGGGGGGGGGGGAGGGGATGTTTAGTAAAAGGTAGACACAGGGGCGATGAGGTAGACATAGAGGGCAGGAACAGGTAATTTTGGGCCCCTACGGACTGTGGAGCATTTTGTTCGTTTTGAGTTTATTTTACCCAAAAAAAATAAAAAACTTGGAAATAAATTAGCAAGCGTCGATGGCACGATCAATACACTCTCATTTCTCCACTGAAGTTAAGCAACGTCCAGCGCGTTTAGGACATGGATGAGTGAACACCCAAGTCCGACCTCTCGTGTTGCTGGATATTCCCAGTGCAACCAAGAAAGAGTTCACGTGGTTAGCTAGTTTGTGAGTTTTCAGCAAATGGAGGGTAAAACCCTTGTCTCGCATAACCTAACGCACCTAGCTGGAACACATTAAGTCTAAGCTGAGTCTAGACTTCCTAGACTCAGCCCTGGACAAGCATCAAGGTGAAGGCAGTGGTTAAAAGTTAGGTAATGGTGGTTCATAAAACTTTACGTCTCGATAAAGTAAGTTATCTTTTTTAGAGGAGGCTGCTCTCGAACTTTCAAACGAAAACCCCTTTTTTCTTAATTTATGGCCAGGAGAATGTTCGAGAGGCTACCTGAAATTCTAAACACTGCTGGGAAAAATCGGGAAATTTATTCCCCAACATTTTTTTTTTTTTTTCTAAAGGGTTTTTGACCATGTATAAAATTTATGGTGATAGCTGCTTTTATTTTTCAATAAACAAATTCAAAGTACCCCCTAAGTTGACATCATGATAGGGTTTAACTGTTTATATCTTGAGGAATGTTAGTTTTTCTTTATCAATTATGAAAATTGCTTTATTTGTTCATAAATTTTTTGACAGTGAGAGTTTTTTTTACCTTATTTAGAGTCCCTGAAGAGAGTTTTTTACCTTATTCAGAGTCCCTGAAACCCTTTGAGGAAAAATTCTACGTTGAAACCGGAACTTGAACCACCGACCTCCAGGTTACAAGTCCGCCGCCCTATCGATCAAGCCACTGATGTCAGTGCACAAATAAAATATACATATACAAATGTCCTTACTAAAGGGCAGGGTTATTGCCAATATTGCCTATGCCAATTATAGGGTGTTCTTCACAACTAGGCCGAGTTATTTGATAAATTATTACTTGCGAGAAATTTCTAATATTATAATTCGACAGTATTGTGTTCGTTTTTGTATAAAAAAAAATATTTTTTTGCTCCGATTTCATTTTTTTTTCTATCATATTTCATGAAAAATATTTCCAGAACTTCAATCACCTCATTCCTCACAATTTATTGACTCTCCCGACCAGGGGACATCAAGACAACGCCCGCTGCCAACACAAAAACACCAAAACCTCATTTCATCGTCTTGATTCATATCGGGAATCTTTTATTCTCGACCAGTCGAGTGAATACATCCCGACACAGTCTTTTGAAAGACATCCCGACTCAGCATGCTTCGTATGAATTCAAAGGTGTCGAAATATTTCTTCACCAGAAGTCATTGTGGCGAATTTTAGGTGAACAATTTCAAGAAGTATAGTTATTATAACGCGCAATCGTGACTGGCATTGTTCGATTTTATTGGACAATAATTTGATTTGGTATAGTCGGTGCTGGAAGATGTTCAAATTTATTCCAAAAAACAGTTTCGAACCGCCTAAAAAAGAGTTTTCAGTTCAGTAGTTTCAGAGTTTTGGGCGTAACATGGAATATATATAACAGATCGACAAACGGGCACAAAACCAAAGTTGCTCAGGAGGTTATGAAACGTGTAGAAATATGAAATCCGTTTAGAAATATGAAATCCGAACAATTTTTTTTTTCCTTTCACAAAAACGAACACAATACTTCCGATTTCTAATATTACAAATTTCTCGGAAGTAAAACATCTTTACAGGTCTTCTTTTTTCAATTCTCGAAAAGCAGAATGGTTCAGAAACAAATTTCTCTTCGTGGCAATCATTTGTCATTTTTCTCTCCCTCTCTCTCTCCTAGGTGAAATTTGGGTGAATATTGAACACTTCAACCCCGTCTGAAGATGTCAAGACCGCTTCTTCCTTTGATATAAATTTTACGTCGTCAAATATCAAAAAGGTATCATATCTCTTCGACCTTTTGACTTAGGAACACCGGAGATATTGTTATTTAAAATATTTTGTTGTGTTTCTCCTAAAATGTAACGCATCTTCAAATGAAAATGCCGAATAGAATAGCACATGGTATTTTTGTTGAGAGCTGTGAGATCAGTTGTTTATGTCGATGTCGTAACATACAACATAATGGCGTGGACCGAAGTTACGCAACGTCCAGCGAGGTGAAGATGATTGTATTTCAGCCCAACCCAGGCTGGATGAGGTTAATGTGGGTAGCAGGTTTGTGAGTTTCCTGTAAATGGAGGGTAATAACCCCGTCGTGTTATGACCCCCCCCCCCCATAAAAAAAAACATAATTATGATGGCTACTGCGCTAGTCATTATGCCAACAGTTGTTAAACTGCCAACAGTTGTTAAACTGTTGGCATAATGGGACTACCTGTCTTGCGCTGACAGTCTAAATAAAGCACTACTTATACTTATAGTCTGGTAATCCAGGTAGCGTAGGGATCCATTGGTTAGAAACCCACCCAGTGCATGAATTTTCCCTCATTAATTTGAGCTTGTGCCCACATAATAATAAGACTCTGAGTGCTAGGTGGTAGAAAATGCTTTAAGCATTAACCTCGCCCGGTGGTTACCTTCCACTAAAGAGTGTTATTGTTTATTTTATCGGCACTTGATGATTTTTCTTTCACTTTGTGGTCATTATTATTCAACCGCTAACTCATGGAGGTTGTTTGGTTCTTGGGCTCCTGTTACGGCCACATTTTTGTTTTATCCTGTTTCTTTTTTTTATTAAGTTTCTTGTCCCTTTACGTATGAACCTATGATGTTCTTTTATTTATATCAACGTTTATAATAATGTATGACCAATGTGTTTATTATTTATAATAATAATATTAATAATATTGCCTTATGAATTTATACTATCCGAATAGGACTAATGGATCCCATTATTACAGCAGAAAGTCCAAGACGTATTATTATGTGCTCAAAATCCTCAATGGGAGGATAAAGTGTCATGTCCCGGCTGGGTTTTGAACCTATACGACCTCTGGAATCTCTAGATCCACAGAGTGCCGCCTTTACCACTGAGCTACCGGGACTGACAGATTAATGGAATAAATATTCATATTATTTTGGCACATTCATATTACCTCTGCAATGCAATATTATTTACTGTAATAATATACAATAATACCTATTTATGTATACACTTTTATTATACGTATACAGATAGGTACCTACATACCCTGTATCATTATTTTGAATTTCTCTCACCCAACTGAGTTTCAATCAAGACGAGCAGAATTAAGTCATGGATTTCGCTGAAAAGAATTCAATTTATTTTATTTATCTTTTCGAGTAAGGCACCGTCTTTCCGATGGCAGCCCTTAAGTACATTATTTCTGGAAGAGGTTTATCTTTTGGAGAAGGTACCTGCTGTCTGCATCCTTGAGTATTTTATTATTATTATTTTTATGTGTTTGGAAGAGCTTTACTCTCTGGAGTGATAAATAAGACAGAACTTAACCTACATTGAAGAGAGAGAAAAAATACTATTTTGATAAAACATATTAACATACTCAAAAGTCATAATGATTTGGAAAAAATAATAATCTATATTGAAATCACACCTACGTAAATTCCGAAATGCTGTGTTAAAAGGACTTTGATGAAGAACAAAGCAAAAAGTGTGTGTTCAAAAATTAATCGAAATTTTTCAATTTCATTTGACTAAATAAAGTATCTATGATGTGGAATTTCATGTCTTTATCAGGCGGAATTTTGTGTCCAGACTTAACACAATTTTGAACTTTGCTTTGTGTATTGAACACATTTGGAAACTTCACACATTTAATTTGTTAACTCAACACTTTACTAATCATTGCTCGAGGCTAGCATAGCACATGGGTTGAAAATATTAATAAAATGTATCGCCTAATTCCATCAGGTAAGACGTAAATTCAACTTGTTAGACATCCAGTATGTAACAATAATTATATATTTATAATATAATAATAATAAGTATTTTTATTTATTTTTAGGTAGATACATTTGAATTAATAATACATCTCCATGAAGTACTGTTGTACTTTTCGGGATGATTCCTTGTCTCATATAATGAATATATAATTGTTAATAACAGATGAGACGTATTATTACGTGGTGAAAATCCCAAGTAGGAGGATATCTACTTATGTCTCGACTGTGTTTTGAACTCGCGACCAATTGATTACCAGAATGATACCTTGACCACTGAGCTACCGGGATATGGTAATTTTGCCTTAGAAAATAAATCATAAAATATGAGGGAAAAAGAATATTTTTTTCATTCAATCAGGACTCACATTTTCGGCCTTAAAAATGAACCCAAGCAAACGTCGCGTTGTCGATGGCACGTTGTGTCACTAAAGCATCATCGGGCGAGGTTAGGACTTGGATGGGTGACCATTCAAACCCTCGTGAGGCTGGCTATTCCCCACTCAGGCCAGGTGAGACTAAAAATACCCAATTTCGCCCAACCCAATTAGACTCCCCACCAGTCGTTAGTCCCGCGCTCTTGACTCTCAAGTCCCCAGATTGGAAATTAGATTCGTGAACTCCATCTGAAAGTTCCATCGCAATTTCATTTCAGTAAATTACCTTTTCCCAGAACCTCTCCCACTATTAGAAACCACTTAACCTTTCTCTCTCCCTCTCTTTCTCCGTCCAACTTACCCTTCTCCCTTTACTTTCCACCTCAATCTTCCCTTGGCATAAAACAGGCGTGGCTCTATTTAGCTTTATAATTTTGTACTTTCTACTGCCTATAAATTATAGGGAGTATTGTGTTTCGCTCAGTTTTTTGATTTTTTTTTTTATTATTATAAAAGAATGTACCTAAATCAATCAATTCAATTTGTTTATTTGTGTTTAACATCGTCACAATTTGTATATTTCGGTTTAACAGCATGGACGGTGGTTTTAACCTCGATTTTCACTAACCAGCCACTCAAATTAAATCACCCAGCCTGAGTGGGATCGGGAATTTGAATGGTCACCCACCCAAGTGCTAGCTTTGCTCGACGTTCTTACTGGCCTTTATTATATTATTGCTCACAACTAATAGAGTTTAATTTAGAGGCAGATCGATCGATGTACTTACGCATAAAATGATCTGCGCTTTATGAGTAGACCTCAGAATGAGGGTACTTTGATTATTTCGATTACCTGGGCATTTTGCCCTGTTAAAGTTTAGTAAAACTTTTACTTTTAAAAGCTCCTAGTGTTATTATTATGTATAGTCGAAAGCTACGTTAAACCCAAATAAACAAATGACCAAGCTTGTATTGCATCTATGGCGCGTTGAATGTACCGGTTCTCGTCGGATCACCGAAGCTCAGCAACGTTCCGCAAGGTGAAGACTTGTGATGCTGGAATTCCGGCCCAACCCAGGTTGGGAGAAGTTAATATGAATGGAGAATAAAATACCCGTCGTGATATGACCAAGCAGTTGAAAGCGACGATAAACCCAAAAGAAATCACCTTCTCATTTTGAACCGAGAAATTGGAGTGATCCATCCCTGTAAAATCATTTTTGCCATCACCCCCGAAAACTTTTTTAAAGGATAATCGAACAATTAACCTTTTTAATTTTCTGCTCAAAAGAGAATGAATTGGTTCCTCCCCTGCCTTTGCAAAAGTACTTGGAAATATATTAGGAGTTCGGGTTTGTCCAATTTCAATATTTTAAAAGTTAATAACATTCCCCGTTCAACTTTCGCCCAGTGCTCTCGCTTTAAATTTGCTCCTGCTTTGTCAATTGTTTTTCACGGAAGTACAGTGTAAAATATTGTGAATTTTTGCATAGAGGTAGATTTTGACCTACTCTATCGAGTGGTCATATCAGTTTTTTGAAGTTGTGTTCTCTTACACTTTTTTTAAAGTTTTTTAAGTCGACCTGAATAAATTTCATTCATAAATTTGTTGATTTCGTTTAGAAGTGGTTGCCATGGCAACGTTTTTCCCCTCTGCTAGAGTGGTATACTAGCATCAATTATTTTCTTTTCTTTCCTTGGCTATTTTCATAAAATTGTTTACATTTTCAGCTTTCTCTATATAATTAATAATGAGTCAAGTGTTTTTCTATCGTACTCAAGTTTTCAACTGTGTTATTGTTCTTCCAAATGGTTTTGGTCTCATGAATGCTTCCATTAACGCGTGTTTTTGTTAAGAAAGTGTTTGTTACATTTGCTCACCTTCCTTGTGATTCTTCTTTTGTTCCTCACTTCTAATTAATACATCTGATTCTTATACACTATAAAATTGTTAATTATCAATAATGCAGTACTCTGATTTATTCAAGCCTACCAACACTCGTGTGTCTTATGTTCCTAAACAAGGATACGGAAAACTGCCTCCTCCCACTAATATTCCTAAAGTGGATAATCTATTCCTGTCTGATAGATGTGGTTTTTCTCTCCCTTTTGATTCTACCATATCCATGGAGCAGTATCTTACTGCCGTGGGAGATATTGTTGGAGATGATAAAATGGTATTTGCGGGTAAGAGTAATGACACAATTAAAATATATCTTATTAATGAGGCTGAGGTACTAAAGTTCTACGAGAACAACCCTCAAGTTGTCATTCATAATAAGCCTCTAGCTGTTAGGAAACTGATTAACAATGGCCACAGAATATACTTGTGCAACACAAAGCCTGGTATACCTGATTCTGCCCTGATTAATGAGATTTCTAAATTTACAAAAATCCTGTCTCCTATGAAGTTTGTTTCTTTGGGAGTTCGTAACTCGCGTTTTAGTCATCTGATAGGATTTAGGCGCTCTGTTATGGTCGATGAAGTAACGGATTTACCTGCTTCAATTAGTGTTTTCTTTGAGGATTACGTCCACAAAATTTTCATATCCATTGACAAAGCCAAGTGCTTTAGATGTCAAGGTGAAGGACATCTTATCAAAAATTGCCCCGTTCTCCCTTCTAATTCGGCTCAAGAACGTTTAACTCAAGCCGTTAATGATCAGACACAGGAACATCAGTCGCCTCCACTAAATAATGAGAGGAATAATTTGACTCAACTGTTTGTACCAGCGTTCGCATCGCGTACGTCTGTAGGGTCTCCCTACCCTCTCAATGTGAGAGAGGTAGTATCCCCCTCTACTATGGCCCCTGTAAGTCAGGATTCTATTTCTTATGATACCTCTTCTCCTGTAGTTCTGAATGCAACTACTGCTAATCAGGACTCTTTTTCTAAAGGAGATAAACTTTCTGAAGGTAATGTGGCGCCTATACTTAAAACCTCTACCAATGAGGTTGTGGTTTCACAGACTTTTGAGTCTGAGGTAAATCCTAAAATTAACCCCAGTCAAGGTAGTCTCAATGAGACAATAATTTCTTCTGAATTTAATTCAGACTCAATGAATACCTCTGATAGTGAGGTCGAGGTGTTCGTTACCCCGAAGATCCCTCCAATTAGTGCAGCTTTAAGTAAGAAGCGAGTCTCTACTTCTTCTCCAGATAATAGTGTCAACGATAAAAAAGTATGTGTTGACCCGCTCTCAAACTTACACGTTCTTGTTCCTCTCCTAAACCAGTGTGAACCCTCAGTGAACGCTGGTGTATTTATTAATCTCATTGAGGATTTAAAAAATCAATCAGGGACAAGGAAGATAGATATTATAAAGTCCAACTATAATATGGACCCTCTCTTTATTGCATCCTTGTGTGAAAAACTTGTGTTAGACAATACTACTCTTTTGCAGAAGCAGTTGAAGACGAGATTAAAAAATCTCCACAAATCAATAACTAGCGTGTTATTGAGAGATGATGACCTCTCTCCTCCCTCTCAAACAGAATAATTTATTCTCCTATTTTTTTTTTTTTTTTTTTTTTTTTTTTTTCTTTTCTCTCTCTTTGTAACTTATTATTAATTTGTTGGTTGCGTATCCTGCTATTTTCATATCTTTTTATACTCAACTATTCAATGAACCCTCCTGTATGAAACTGTCTCCTTTCCTAGCCAATCCTACTTATTCACGTGACGTGTCATTTTCCTTTGGTCCTGAATTCAGTATCTGTTTTGTATATTATAATATTATGTTTGTTGTGTTATGAAGTTTGGTGGGCGGAGTATACATACCCATCATCTGTTAGCAATCGGTAAGCGAGTTCACCTGCGACTTAACTGCGTAAGGGTGGCCCCACGAAAAAAAGTTGAATGTGGTAAGTCCCTGCTTTCCTCATCTACTTGTAACATCATAGCATGTATAAATTCGTCAGGGAGTGTGGTGGTCGGAGCAAACAAACTCTTGGACACCCGGTAAGCGTGTTCACCTGCGACTTGACTGCGTATGTGTGTCCACCACGGGATCAGTCGATAATTGGTAAGTCCCTGCATACCGACCAGCCAGGCTTCAAGTTGAAATTTATACTTATTGTTCGTGTCTTTGTGTAAATTATTTACCACTGATGATGATTAGCTAGAGCCACAGTCAAGCTCTTTAAGTTAAAACTTTTAACCAGTTAAGGATAATGATACAATTTTTTTTTTTTTTTTTTTTTTTAATCAACACTATTGTTATTATACTTTGGCTTCTGAAGTTTATACGTTGGTTTTATTTAATAGTACCTACAAGTATACTTCTTACTTTTGTATGTTTTGTTGTTCAACTTATTAATAATGGGTTACATTAAATTCCACTTTTTTATGTATTATTTAATATTTTTTATTTTTATTTTTTATTTATTTTTTATTTTTTTTTATATATATATAATGTTTAAATATGAACATGAACAACGTTCTAATTCAGTGGAATATAAACGGTTTAGTAAATCATATTGATGAATTAAAGTGCTTAGTTAGGAATTTTTCTCCTCCCATCATCTGCCTCCAAGAGTCACGTCTATCTCCTTCACAATGTCCCAAATTAAACTCTTATGACTTATACAGGGTGTTTCAGAAAAGTGTGCATTAATTTTAACCACGTATTTTATGTACCATTTTAGGGGGGGTCAACTCTATAACAAAATGGGCGAAAGTGCTTCATAAGGGAGATACACATCTCTAAAGGTTCTTTAAAAAAATCTTAGATTTTGAATTACGCCTTACCTGTTAGAGTTATTGAAACGCGGAAAAAAATTGACTCCCAATACAAGATGACGCCGTTATTTTGATGTGAGAATTGAGGTCATTGCACTTTCAGGGACGGCCACAGGGGGGTTCACTGAAACTCCCTTATGAAGCACTTTCGCCCATTTTGTTATAGAGTTGACCCCCCCTAAAATGGTACATAAAATACGTGGTTAAAATTAATGCACACTTTTCTGAAACACCCTGTATAGACATGACTATCTAGAAGGTAATAATGCATGCGGAGGCGTTTGTACATTTGTGCTTAACACTTGTTTTTCAAAACAAATACATGTCAACACGAGCTTACAATGCTTAGTTGTACTGGTTAAGATACCTCTTTTTAATGATCCCATTTATTTTTGCAATATTTACCTTCCACCCCACTTGACTTTTTTCGAATCTGATCTGAGTAATATCTTACACCAGTTACCTAATTTCCCGTGTGTATTTTTGGGCGATTTTAACGCCCATAATACACTCTGGGGTGACGCCAGATTGGACGCCAAGGGTAAAGAGGTGGAAAAGTTTTTATTGTCTTCAAATTCTTTGCATCTTTTGAATACAGGAGAGTCTACACATTTTAGTTTGACTCATCTTTCCACTTCTTCCATAGATCTGACTTTTTGTTCTTCGTCCCTTTTCATGGATTTAACTTGGAAAGTAGACAAAGATCTGCACTTCTCGGGACATTTTCCAATCATTTTGTCATGTAATGCTCCTGTTCCAACTGCTGTCTCAAGTATTTCTACTTCTGCACAGAAGATTTGGAATTATGATCGAGCTGATTGGGATCTGTTCCGTGATAATATTAAATTCGATTTTCAATTGAATAATAATATTGATGTTGATATGATTTTGGCAAACATCAATAGGAATATTCTCCATGCTGCTAACATAGCAATACCAGAAAAAAAGTTGCCTCTTAATCGTCTACCAGTTCCATGGTGGGACGATGAGATTAAAGCAGCCATAGTCAAAAGACGCAAGTGTCTCCGTGCTCTTAGAAGACATCCTTCTGACCATAACAAAATTGCCTTTATGAGAGCTAGAGCTATTGCGCGGAACCTGTTGAGAACTAAGAAGCGCAAAAGTTGGTCGGAATTTGTCAGCTCCATTGATAAATCGATGTCATCTGGTGAAGTTTTCCATAAAATGGGTAAGTTGAGGAGTAAATTCTCTCCTAGAATTATTCCAGCTTTACAAGATCCCAATGACCCCTCACTTATCCATTATGATAGCCAGGCTATTGCTAACAAACTAGGTGCTCACTTCGCTGGTGTTTCGTCCAATACAAATTATTCACCAGAGTTTCTCTCGTACAAAACAACAAGTGAGAGTGCTCCTATAGTTTTTAATTTTTCAAAAAAGGATGAATTTAATTCCCCTTTTTCTTATCATGAACTGATTTCTTGTCTCATGTCTTGTGGTTCTAAAGCTGCTGGGCCGGACGGTATTTCCTTTTTATTGTTGAAAGAGTTACCATCTCATGCATTGGAAAAACTCCTTGATTTTTTCAATTTGATTTGGTCAACTGGAAAATTCCCTTCTCTATGGTCGGTAGCTAATATTATACCTTTAGCTAAACCTGGAAAAAATCGTCTGATCCCAGCTAGCTACAGACCCATCTCTCTCCTTAACTGCTCAAGTAAGGTTCTTGAGAAAATGATTAACAAGAGATTATTTTGGTTTTTAGAAAACAAAGGTTGTTTGAATAAATATCAAAGTGGTGGTCGTTACAAACGCTCCACTATTGATAACCTTGTTGTTCTAGAACATGAGATAGCCCAAGGTTACGCTAATAAAGAGTTTATTATAGCTGCATTTATGGATGTACAAAAGGCATTTGATATGACCTGGAGATACAAGATTTTGAGGAAATTACAAGATTTTGGTGTGTCTGGTTACCTCCTTCGGTACCTTTCCAACTTTCTTCACAACAGACACATCAGAGTTAAATGTAATGGCATTCTCTCTGACACATTTTCTCTTGAAAATGGTATAATTCAGGGATCCTCTCTTAGTCCTTATTATTTATTGTTTTCATGGATGACTTGCTTGACATCATTCAGCTACCCTTGCGTCGACTTTTGTTCATAGATGATTTACTGATCATTTCCAGACATAAATCTCTAGAAATATTGGTACGTCGTCTTCAGGAGACATTAAATAATCTTTTTAATTGGTCCATGAAAAATGGTCTTGTTTTTTCCACTGATCCAGGTAAATCTGTATGTATAAACTTTTCGAAGTTTCGCAATCTAGCTACCCCCGTTTTGTCATACAATGGATCTCCTCTTACCTTTGTTGAAAAGACCAAATTTTTAGGATTAGTGTGGGATAATAAACTAACTTGGCTCCCTCATGTTAATTATATCAAGGAGAGATCCCTCACTGCTCTAAATGTGCTTAAAATGGTCTCTTGCAAGAAGTATGGAGTTCGCAGATCACTTCTACTCAGACTTTATAGAGCATATATTCTGCCAGTGTTTGATTATGGATGCATAGTTTATAGTTCGGCCAAAGAATCCACCTTGAAAAAGTTAGATCCTGTCCATAATTTAGGTATCCGAATAGCAACTGGAGCCCTGCGCTCCAGTCCTGTGCAGAGCCTTTACGTAGAGTCAGGTGTTTTTCCGTTAGCTTTAAGGAGAGTTAAATTAACTATGAATTATGTTTCAAAGGTAGCTTCTTGTCCATTTAACCCAGTTCATAGTCTAATTATAACACCTAACATTGATGTTGACAATTTTCCTACCAACAAACCTCAACCACTATGCGTGAGATTCAGAAATATGAATAATTTTTCACCAGTTATCCTTAATAGTGAACTTGCCCCTTATATAAGACTTCTTCCTCCTTGGTCATCCAATATACCCAAATTCGATGATTCATTGTGTTTTGATAAGAAAGACAATATTTCTTCAATAGTCTATCAACAAAATTTCACGAGCCTACTGCACACCAAATACAAAGATTTTAAATATTGTTATACTGATGGTTCCAAATCTACTCACAACACAAGTTGTGCCTATAGCATAAATAATGTCTATGTTGCTTCATTCAAACTCAATAAGATTAACTCTGTATACTCATGTGAATTAATCGCTATCCTATTATGTCTGGAGCACCTGATTTACCTTCCTTCCTCGAATTTTTTAATTATTTCCGACTCTAAGAGTTCCTTATGTGCCCTGTCAAACTATACTTTTGATAATCCCATTGTGTCCAAAATCTACAATATTTGGCGCAAGCTTACTAGTGGTGGCAAAACCATCTCTTTCCTTTGGTGCCCATCCCACATGGGTATAATGGGCAATGAGATAGTCGATAACGCCGCCAGAAACCCTCAAACTCTAATAACTCCTTTAAAACTCTGCTCATTTCAAGACGTAAAACCGTTCATATCAAAAATCGTTAAGGATTCCTGGCAAGAAGTTTGGAACAACGTTCCAAACTCAAACAAATTAAAAAGAATCAAACCCATAATCCAAAATTGGGAATCCTCTAATAGAGACAGTCGATATGAAGAAGTTGTAATATGTAGAATGAGAATTGGACACACACGTGCTACACACAGTTTTCTATTCAAAAGATCTCCACCACCCTCCTGTCAATGTGGCCAAACATTAACTGTACTCCACGTACTTTCCTGTGTCTTACACACCAATATCCGCGCCTCTCTCCCTGCTCCCCCGGCACTAGCAGACAGTACCGAGAGCGTCGATTCTATGCTCCAATACCTGAGAGATCTTAAACTCTACAGCATGATTTAAAATTAGGGAATCGGCGCGAACGACCTGTCTGTTGACAAGGTTAAAGCGCTTAAAAAAGAGAAAAAAAAAAAAAAAAAAAAAAAGTTAATAAAATCGAAATTTAACCCTTTTTGTACCAACCTTGTGTTGGTTGAGGTTAAGTTATTTGTATGTGTGTGTATATATTTATCCACTTACCGACCTCAGTAGCTTGATCGATAACGCGGTGGACTTGTAACCTGGCGGTCGGTGGTTCAAGTCCCGGTTTCAGCGTAGATTTAGTAAAGCTAGTTAGAGTAGTTGTGACATCACAAAAGTGATTAAAAAAAATGTGATAACTAAACTAAATATTTATCCACTTATTGACTTGTAACCTTGAGGTCGGTGGTTCAAGTCCCAAGTTAAGAAAATATTAAAATATTTAGTAAATCGATTTTGAGTATTAGTTGTGATATTATCACGATTGTGATTTACACAAATATGATAGCTTATATTATATTTATCCACTTTTCTTCTTCTTTTTATTGTCTATATTGATTGCACTTTTGTCTAGTTCTTTGTCATTATTATGTTATTATTATATAATGTTTATATTAATAGAGAATTTTATTAATGTTTATATTTTTTGTTTTTTGAAGGCTTTATTCTTTATGGCAGGATTCTCAAATTGCTTGAGCTCTTCCACCCAACCATTTTTTGCTGACTACCTACTAGTCAGCAACAATAGAAGTAAAAGGAAATAAGAGAATAATGTAGAAAAGGAATGAGAAAGCCAGAAGTAATGAGGAAGCCAGAAGATATGGGGCTAGAAAGCCACAGGAAGTCCATACAGGTTTCTACTTTCTTGTATTTACATAAAAAGACATAAATAAAATACCCACCGCAACTTTTTTTCCAATTTAAAACTTTGGACCCAACATAAATTTCAATACTTTACACTACATCTTGTTTGAAGAATATGTAATAGGAAAAGTTTTTCCATAGTTTAAGTCCTACATGTATAATCTCTATCTCTATAGGTACGTATATAAAACTCAAATCTGTGCGTGTCAGACTGGCTGACTATGTCCTCTTTAGGGTTGTCTCTTTACAATACCACAGTCCAACCGGTAACAGGCATTGACATTTTCAAGAAAGTTGATCTTCCCCTAAACCACCGTCAAACTACAAAGAAAATTATCAAAATTAAAATATCTAATACCATTTTTAAGATATCTGGTCCAATACAATAACCGTAGCGAAGCACGTATCAGACAGCTAGTGTATAATAAATAATAATACACAGTCAGCCTCTGTGGTGTGAACGTTGTCACCTCTGCCGTGGTCAAGAGATCTCGAGTTCGATACCAGGATTGGTCAGAAAGATACAAAAAATCATGTCCACTCCGAAGTAAAGATCACGAGAAACTGGCATTTTCGGCCCAACCCAGGCTGGTGAGTTTATTGTGGATGCCTGGTATATTTTCAGTATTAGAGTGTAAAACCCTGATGCTGGATTAATAAAAATAGCATTGGCCATTATACAATTCTAGCCGACATCGATGGCGTGTTGAATGTTCCGGTTCTGGTAGGAACAAAAAATATTTTTTTACAAAAACGAACACAATACTAACGATGTCTAATATTAGAAATTTATCGGGAGTAATAAACACATAAAAATATAGGTGTAGTTACTCTGAAGAATAGGAAGATTTTTACGCCGAAAATATTTCTTCAAACAATGCGGATCTCGGATATCTCGAACCTTAGATCCGGAGACTAAAACAGAATCAAAATAATCCAAACCAATTGCTCAAATGGTAAAAACATTTTCTGAATGCCTACAAAACCAAGATTACCAAGACTTTAAGGATTAGACATTAAAAATAGATTATTTCTGTACTACTAAATCGATTTGAAATGAGTTCAAATCATATTTAAGAAGATTTTAAAATCGTTCAATTGAATAAACAGGCTTAAGATGTAATTACAAACAAATCAGACCATACTTCGCATCAGATGAAATGATTTGAAGGTTTCAAAATAGGAAGTAGGTACCAAACAGCTGTAGATTATGTAGGATCTAGGAATTTCAAAGTATACAGGGTGAAGACAAACATTTTTCAACTTTAAAAGTAGGAAATGTATTATGAATCAATGGGCAATTTGAAAGAACCCTTGATTGGGAACTTTTACAATTATAATTACAAATACTTTATTCAAGCGACCTCAGTAGCTTGAACGAATAGGCGATGGACTTGTAACCTGGAGGTCGGTGGTTAAAGTCACGGTTTCAGCGTAGATTTAGTAAAGCGATTTTGAGTACTTGTGATATCACCTAAGTGATTAACAAAAATATGATAACTAACTAAATACTTTATTTATAGGTACCTTAAGTTTACCTAAAGACTTTTCTTTTTGCGAGCAATTTTCTTTACTAAAAAATTGGACAATTTTTGTTTCAATTTTTTTGAACAGTTCAATAAAATTGTAGTATGCAATTATAGCATACAACAGATGTGATGTCAAAATTTTAGGCTACCTTTGAAATCAAACCAATAACTTTCAAATTTGTTTATTATCTTGACAGAGATGATACAAACGTTTAGCCTTTTCCAACAGGTATGGCAATAAAATTATTGAGTAAATTGCCAATTTATAATTTAATAAAATTATTAAATTATAAATTGGCAATGAGTGATATCGTCTGGCTGGGGGACTTTAAACAGGGAGTTGATCAGCATTGGCTTGGTTCTGGGGGTCCTTGTCAATTATTAGCCTCCTTGTAAAGACAGTGGTAGAAGTGCTGAGTTATTTCTCCACTGTCTGGCTACCATCGTTCACGATGACGCCACCCTATGATGATGACTGAGTGATATTTACATGCCACCCTGTAAATATCACTCCAGCTGTCAAAATATCAAAATGATACAAAATTAACTAAGCACTCGTAAATACCTAAAAACCTTAAATGTGGACTATTAGCTAATATCGGATTATTAGTTTTATTCGTAGGTAATCTGAAACAGTTATGGGCTAGACAAAAAAAAATCCGTTCCAGATAGCACCCAATGTTAAGATGTAAGCAGAAAATCTTATTCTTTTACTTTGCCTTTTCCCAACTTCTGACACTGAAGTTAAGCGACGTTCAACAAGATTAGTAATTGGATTTGTGACCATTCAAATTATAACCGCGTGATGCTGACTATGGCTCCACTCAGGCTTGGTGAGGTTCAATTCAATTCAATTCAATTTATTTATTGTGAAAGTTATTTCAATACAAAAAGTATGTGTTTCACATTAAAGAGATTATAGATATAGAAATTATATAATCTAGGAAAAAAAAAAAATTATTATACTAAAGGAATACTTAAAACAAAAAAGTTTAAGCTTAAAAAAAATAGCATAAACAAAAAAGATCTATTTTGTTTCCCGTAGGACGAGAGAAAGAGGAAGAAACCAGGTTCATTTGAGAAGCTGGTTTGTTTCTAGCCAGCAAATGTAGCTTAAAACTCTCGTCATGGTATGACCATGCAGTTAAATGCGACTTAAAAAAGCAAAAAGAAATATCTGACTTAAAAAAATAATAGACAAAGGTCAAGCGAGACCTCAAAGAACCCATTGAACTTTCCATGCTCTTTTGGCAGGAAAAGTGTATGAACTTTTTCCTTCTCTAAATCATTTTCCTGGGAATAACAAAGAAAGGCTTTTAGATGGATGGTTTCACAGAACAAACAATTTTGTTTGCCTTTTTGTGACCTTTGAGTCTTCGTACGAGGGGAAATCATGGAAATAACTGTGGCGGTGGGGGTGGAATCTTTTTGATGTTTCCATTGCATACAATGGGGGTGCTCCCTGTTATATTCCACGTGTAGTGGATATGTACTCAGGTGTTATACAGGGTCCTCAATCGATTATGAACCATTTTGAACTGTCTCTATTTTCAGAACTGAATCACTTCTCTGGCGAGAAAAAATATACCTCTCCATATTCTGATATTCAATATCAAAGGACTTTGTGAAGTCGCATCTCTATTGCGATAGTAGGTTTTAATTTATTCTTCAATTTGAATTTCTGACTCTCTATTGCTGTACCAGGTTTTTTTTGGGTAAATCTGAGAACAAGTCAGAGAAGTCAGAACAATTTGCCTATCTGATAATGTGACAGTCGAAAAGGGCGCTGTCGAAATATGAATGAATTTGATTATTCTCAGTGATAGGCTAAGGGTAAGGGCGTAAATCACTGAGCTCATATTACATAGAGGGAACCTTACCAATCGCGGATAGAACAAAATTGTGCGTCCAACTTTGAACAGCTGATGGTCCCTCTTTCAACAAATCCTGGTCTAACTAAACATCCTTAATTTTCACGTCAGATACCAATTACCAAATTTTGTATTACTACATAAGTAGAAAATAAGGAAAGTAAAGGAGAAAGCAAATACAAAAATAACTAATAGGTATATAAGTATGAAAAGTATTATATTATTTCAATATTATTTCAGAAGAATTAGGTCATCTAGGTATCCATTCCTTTGTGAGAGAAAAATTGTTGCGGATCCGGCACTGATTTTCAAATCAGTGTCGTCCCTCTTGGACGATGATTGGACCCTCATGGACGCAAGTTTTCAAACATCGGGTTCCCTCTATGTTATATGATCTCAGTGGCGTAAATCTAATAGAAGTTATTGATATATAATCTACCTCTGTGGCCTTAATTCTAAATTTTGCGTATTGTTTTAAATAGGGAATGCTTACTTCCGAAAGTGTGATCTTACTTTTGTCTATGAATTTCTCCCTAAGAATGTGTCACTTCTCAAGAGCTTTTTTTTTAACTACGTGATATCTTTTACTGGAATAAGAATAATCAGGTCAAACTCAAAATTCAAACAAATCAGGCGAGGCGTAAAAAAAAAAAATGCATATTTAAAGCTTCGAGGTCCTTTAAAATTGTAAAATTCTTATTATTTTATACCAATATTAATATTAGCCCAAGAAATTGTTTTATGTACTTACAATAATTGTGATATCAAACACAACGCAATTCTTTTTCAAACTACTTGCACCGCCATCCGGCGCCACGCGCCATGCCGTTCAGCTAATTCTTGGATATTGACGGAACTTCCCCTGCGAATCACATCAGCATCTTGTGAGAATCCTTTGCTGTTTCCATATCAATGGCATTGCTCGACTTCTCTGTATATCCGAAAACCTTTTAATTTTTCGCATGACTACATTTTTATTCCATTATTTAAAAAAGAAGAAACTCGGTAGCTGGCGGAAGACAAAAATGTTACTGTTCGGGGGTTTTTTAATGCAAAATTTCCAAGATTAGAAAACCCTAGGGTACCTTGAAGGTAGGAATTGAAATGACAGCTACCAAACTTTTTCTTTTCTCTTTACGAAGATAGCGAGCTCGTCCCAGGAAAAGACAAACATATTCTACAGATCTTTGTAAAATAGAAACTAGACGATAGATTATAAATAATCCTGAGAGTATAATTTTAATAATGTGTTTCTTTGTGTTATTATATCACAATTGTTAATGGGTAGCGCAGAATTATAGGAATTTTCCATATCATTTAATATTCTAGTATCTAATTTTTGTCCATAATTTCGCTCACATTAAAGCATCTATTCATTTTTCCTCACGAGGTATGAGTGGACCTCGAGCACCCAAGAACAGAGCAGAAAAAATCCTGCCCCACTTGGGATCGAACCCAGGTCACTGTGCGTGCAATGCCTTCTTCCTGAGAGTACAATATTATTTGCTTGCTTTATAAGCCAGGTGAATATTTTAGAATTAAAATATAAACGCATTTTGTTATGTTATTTTTTTTATTTTAGCACCTTTTTTCATCTCGAACATTGACATCGCAAATAGTGTGTGTGTGTGAAACCGACCTTAGTAGCTTGATTGATAGGGCGGCGGACTTGTAACCTGGAGGTCGGTGGTTCAAGTCCAGGTCTCAGGGTATTAGATTTAGTAAAGCGAGAGTAGTAGTAGTGATATCATGAAAGTGATTAACACAAATGTGATAACTTTTTTGTGTGTATGTTACATATTACCATCTTGCATCTCAAACTTGGACATTGCAAATAGTGTGTGTGTAATTGTGTATGTTATACGAAAGAAAGTCACTTTTCTTCTTCTTTTTATACTGCGTTTACACTTTTTAAGCGGTTGAGCATTAACAAGCAATAAAATTAATAACGCAGTCATTTTAACAATGAAGGTCATGAGATATTTTAGGAATTATATAGTTTAACTTAGTTTCACATGTTCTACGCGACATTCATTCCAACTCCGACGCACCCACCACCTCCACACCTCCGCCACTCAAGTTAAACTTAAAACTCGTCAACTCACACACGACGGTAGGATCCCACCACAGCAAATCTCACCCCCAAGGAGCAACGAACAAGACATTCCAGAAGTTTGGGTTTCAAGAATAATTTTCATCTCCAGACAATTTTGAAGCCACAAAATGTGACGTCATCCGTATTTATTATCATCTGCAACCCAAGTTTTTAATGTCGGGAAGAAATTCTCCGCTTTCCCTTTTCATGAACCGCAACGCGAAGTTTTTTATTTGCCTAGAAGTTTCTTAATTACCTACTCTTACGCTTGTAAGACTTTTCACTCCTGTCGGTGCACCATGTGTGGAATAATCGACTCGGGTTATATTGTTTTAATGGGACTTGTATGGAATTATGGACTCGGGTTATACTGTTTTAATGGGACTTGTATGAAATAATAAACTCTGGTTATATTGTTTTAATGGGACTTGTATACAATAATAGACTTAAGTTATACTGGTAATGGGACTTATATTGTCGTTTTACATAGCCTTCTATGTAGGTAAGTTGTGGACGAGATGTTCAGCTGATGCCATCCAAAATATGCTGAATTCTGCAGTATTCTTAAGCTGTCTATCAAGATGAAAATCTCGTTTTAAAATGACTGTAGTAGTTAAAAGTGAGGTTAACAGCTCCGTTGGTAGATAAAATTCTGAACTTCTATAAAGATTAGTCTGGCTGGGGGGGACTATAAACAAGGAGTAGCCCAGCATTGGCTTGGTTCTGGGGCAATTGTCAATTACTAGCATCCTTGTAAAGACAGTGGTAGTGCTGAGTGAGCTGAGTCATTGCTCCACTGGCTGACTACCATCGTTCACGATGACGCCACCCTATGATGATGATTGATGATAAAGGTTAGAATATTATCAAATGCAGTCAAATGAAATGCTTTATTCAAAAATGAAAACTTGTTCCTCATAGTAAAACTAGACTTTTTTAACTTGGCGTTCCCTGAAACTCTTCAAAAAAGGGAGTGTCGAGATACACAGAAATGCGAAGAATGGGTCCTTTAGTGATATTGATTTCCATCGACCTAGATTTTCATCTAAATTCATCCGAATACAGAACTCCTATTCCCAAAAAGACATATTCCTAGAAAATTAAAGAGCTTTCAACGCGTCAAATCTTTGAAACTTTTATAATTAGCGGAACACAAATATCAACTCAAAGAGCTAAAATACGTAAATCATTTTCCAACATAAACTGAAAGGGCTGACGACAAATTTCAAGAAAGCGAGAGCTCTGACTAAGGCAGAGGACGAAATGAAATAAAACAAGTCTTTGTTGGTAAGGGTGGAGAAGTTATCGTTAACATACCAGGAACTTTGAGGTGGTTTTCTGGAATTCCACTTATCGTATGATGTATTCGAAACCAAATCCGCCCCTCAGGGACACACTGACTATCTGCCCGCCATAGGGGTTGATTCCTTATCACTCTTATGATATTCTGCATCCTCTAGGTCAAAATATTTTGAAATTACAAGTCAAAACAAAAAAAGACAAAAATGTTCTCATATGGAAAGAAAATAAATTTCTGAATTCTGCGTGGATGAGTTCTCCTTTCCTGAAGTATTCCCCTGGAGCGACTGATTACACCAGAGACACTCCAGAATATTCATAAACCCCTGACCTATATTTATAAAAGACTTCATTTGCTAGACATGTATCGATTTCCCTGCAGAGCGTAGCAAGGGATGAATCCTCAAGGTATACAACAAGATTACAATCTTAAACAGAGCAAATAAATTGTTCTCTTTCCGTTTCTTATTTCCAGAAAATAGGGAAACAATAAAAGAGAGAAGCAGAAAAATTAACTTTCCTACAGTGGAAACTTGAACCCAAACCGAGACGTGCCAGGAATTTTTAATTAAGGTTAATAAATTGGGGCTTCATTTATTACATCCCGCTATCTGTCTTCTTCCGAATACAAACAATTGGGAATTTTCGGGGAAAAGAAAATTTCCTCTATCTTTGCAGATTTTCGAACAATTTGTGCTTTATTATTCAGGTGTGCCGATGATACGGGAATCCTAATTTTGTATGCAGGAGGAATAGGAAGAAAAGTTTGGAGCTCTGTGTTTTGTTTATCGCTACTTGCGAGTTTCAAGGAGACAATGAAGAAATGGATACTTCCACTCTGAAAAGTTTAGTCTTTCGACAAGCAAGAGTAGGAGCTAATTAGTAGATTTCGACACATGGCACTAATTCTCATGTTTCATCTTCCCTAGTAAAAGTAGGTATCCATTAAGTATATTATGTAAACTACGAGCATCACAAAGATCCTAAACAAATTCCTGAACTTTAAGGAAGAAGTATCTTCCATTTTGCTAGGAGAACAACATTAATTTGAATTTCCAGAATATATACCTGTTTGAAATTCTAAGAAGTATTGGCTGTATCGTTGCACTTTGTCAATATTAGCAATCGCTGAAATTGAAACCAATTTGAATAAATTTGAATTCCCAGAATTTTTATCTGTTTGAATTTCTAAGTCGTCTTGGCTGTCTCGTTGCACTGTGTCTTTAAAACAATTGCCGAGATTGATCTCCATTATCAAAATTTCCTATTCAATGTCTATACTTGTCTATGACGAAACTTTATCCAACCCTGTTTCAAATTGAGAGAGAAGTGTGGGTACTGTCTGAATTATAATATTTCTGATTTGAGCTTGAAATTTTCACGAAGGGTTCCCCATTAATATTCAAAGTTCAACGTTCTAGTTAAAATAGTTTCGCACCAAGCACTGAGCTTTTAGGAAGATTAAGCCATCTAAAACATGGTCATAATGTATGCTGTACCTTGCTACGTTATAATTATCTACCGTACTCAGTACCTACATATATTGTGTACCTATCTTTTGGAATACAAAGATATGGAGTAATGTAGTATTCATAATCATATACTGTGTGAAATTTAATGGAAGTGTATCGTCTGATAAATTAGGTAGATATTCTTCTTCTTCTTCAAAGTTCGATATCATCTTTAGGCATTGGAATTTATTGAGTAGCTTTCTTTATTCAAAACAAGGTAAATTTTACTATACCAACACCATCAGTGCAATGATGTTGGATAGAAGCGACCAGGATTGGTTGTAAATAATAATAATAAGATTTATTTTAATAATAAAAAAAAATTGTCTCTCTTAGTGATGAAAATCTTTTAAGTTCTGATGTACTTTTAAGGACAAGTACTGTAAAGTTGAATTAGGCCTTGAGTTGAATTAATTTGAGCGAATCTACTTACGGAAAAACCTGTTAAAAGAAAATGCTTTTGAGGTATCTCACATACTCAATAAGATAGACCGAGATACTCGTATAAGCTAAATAAAAAGGTATGGGAGATGAGATAGAGAAAGCAAGTATGAAAATATAAATAAGAGAGACAGAGAGAGAGAGAGAAGAAGAGAGAGGAGAAGAGAGAGAGAGAGAGAGAGAGAAGGAATGAGAGAAAGAGATAGACAGCATAGCAGAAAAAAAAGAAGAGTGAGAAAAAATGGAATCAACAAAATCAAAAATCTCTGTACCATGATAAATTTTTGCACACCTAATATAACCATGCACCATGTAATTACAGCTGGCTTTTGTAATTACACCACAAATATGCGAATTTGCAATATGAGAATTTGAAATTCACATTTTTGACGCCTTCAGGAACAATAAGGAAAACAGCGAGGGAGAAAAAACTTCCTATGAAACCTACGCGGAAAATATTTCGCATTCCGACCTGTTTGGTACTGGCTTTCTCTGCCAAAATCTCTTTTCTACACTAATCTTCTCTTCCCAATCCTTTTAAATCAAATTTGGTAAAAAAAAAAACAGGTAAGCCAAACATTAAAAAATTACTACACATAGAAAATGATAATGATGATTAGTAAAAAGAAAAGATATGATTCGTACAAACAATTGAAGTTCTTTTTTTGATAAAAAAAAAACAGCATAAACTGCAATTTAGGTGTGTGTTTGATAAGATTCATCAGTGTGAAATACTCTATTTTCAGTAAGAATATTCCATGAAAGGAAGATAGAATTGAAGAGGTGGGTGCTGCGAAAAATATTCGAATACCTCTATTCCCAGATGCAATGTCTTTTGTTGCGGTGTGAAAATACATAACTGTCGTGGAAGAAGGAAAAAAATCAAAAATGAACGTAGCATATTACTTTTTTAAATCTAAACAGATGCATAAATGACAAGTACCTAATAGCTTCTGAAATTCACCCAATTTGAAAATTCTCATGGTCCTTTCGAAGAACTATCTTATTCGTTCATGATTTGTAGTACTTTGGCGACCTTTTATCACGTTTTTTTTGTCCAAATGTCCATAATTTCCTACTTCATATTACAGATATGAAACATGTGACATGATACCTATACTAAGACATAATTTAGATAAAAAATTTATTATTATAATTTATCTGAAATTATTAACAGCTGAGGGTTCAATAATAAATACCCATAGGATTAATACTTCTGCTGTTAATACTTTTACAAATTTATGCCATCCATCTTCCACTTACGGATTTCCTTGCCAGAAAAAAATGCATCCCACCCTAGGAGGACCATCTTTCCGATCCTGAAAAAAAAACATCAATGTGAGAAATTATTGATGTAAAAAAATGACCTCTTAATAAGAGTACTCTATTTGTACTCTATTTAGTCGTGCCATTATTTCTTTTGTCCAATTATAATGAGGGACTCTTATTTTGCTTCAAAAGGTTTAAAACTCGCGCCAAGAAAACCTAGATGTTTGAAACTTTTTGTGCTTAGAGTTCATTAAATTTCTCCCATCAAAAAAAGAAGAGAGAAACAACAGAAACCATCTGATCAAAGATGTCAATAACAGAGCAGTAACAGAAACACGAACATTTCTCAATGACGATGAGCAAGGAAAAGTAACTAGAAACACAAGAATAGAAAGAGTAGTGGAACTAAGGGATGCTGATGAAAAAGAAGAGAGAGGGAGATGATAAAACCAAAGTATGGACGAGAGGTGGAGAGGAAATAAAAAACAAAAGAGTAAGGAGAGACAGAGAAAAGAGAGGAGAAAAGTAGGTGAATAAGTCCCATTAGGATGATACGAATGAGAAAATAAATGAGGAGAAAGGAAAAGTAAGACTAGGTGAGGGTGAGAAATCTTTCTCATTATACTTTCTATAAAATGAACACTTCCACTAGTTGTACATAGATGTGTTCATCCTGCTCCTTGTAGAGGTTGTATTCTTCTTTTGTTTGGTGTTCTATACTTTCAATATCATAGTTGGTGTAGAAGAAGGTGAATGTAGCTTTCTTTTTTGCAACATTTTCTGCGAGCTGAACTAGTATGTATCTGTGTTTGTTGAATTTGTTGATGTTGACCCAGGTAGCGCTAGTCTGGTAATCCAGGTAGTGTATGTATACGTTGTTTCGATTCCCACCCAATGTATATTTTTTTCTCATTTGTTTGAGTATATGACCACATAATAATAAATAATAAGACTCTGAGGGTTAGGTAGTGGGTAGTGAATAATGCTTTAAGCATCAACCTTACCTGGTGGTTACCTTCCACTAAAGATTATTGTTTTTATTTGAATTTGATGTTTATTTTGACGCATATTATGATCTGTAAGGGTAGATTTTCGCTGAAAATAGAAGTAAGTATATGATGTATAATATTCATTTTAGGTTCAGCTTATGAAAATAAGCATTTTTTTTCTAAAAGCTTGTTTTCTATTTTTTGATAGTTCTCTTTTCTGATCTTGAGTTGAATGTCTGATTAAAATAAAAGCTTTAAAAAATAACTGTCGCAATAAAATAATTATACTCTTTAGTGGAAGGTAACAGCCAGGCTAATGATCAAATCATTTTCTACCATTTTACCTGACCACCAGAGCCTTATTATTATTAAGTTGTCTACATTTCAAATAAATGAGAAAAATCCAAGCATGGGTACATAATATTGAATTATATAAATAGCCAAATTCTAAATTTACCTATCTTTCTAACTCACTCCCTACTTCTGTTTCTCTCTCTCTCTCCCTCTCCTTTCCCTCAATCCACTTTTCTCCTTCTTCTTCCCTTCTCTCTTATATTTTTATGATTTCCTCTCTTACTATCAATGCATTTCCTCTGTGTTTACATTTTTAATATCCATCCTCGCTTGCATCTCTGTTATTTTCCATCTTGTTTCCTTCCATTATTTCAACCTTCCCAGTTTCTTTTATGATTATTTCTCGTGCTGCGATGACATTTTTTTATCCTCTCCCTTTCAATTATCCTCTTTATTTTCTCGCTTCCTATTTTTTCTCACGTAGTCTCTATACTCTTGTTCTTTTCCTTCTTTGGATATTTTCTTCTTTTCCCTTTATTTTCCTCTTTTCCTTTTATTTTTTATGTTCACGATAATTTTTTTGTTTGGTCTCAGGTGGGATTGTTTCATTGGTCTCGATTAGCCCGCCATCATTTTGTCCACCTGTTTCGTATTGAGTTTTTTTTCAACGTTTCTTAAATATCGAAGTAGTTTATTCTAGACAGCTTATCTGGGAATTTATTAGAGTGATGTTTGTTTATTACTCCTTCTCTTTTGGTATTTATGGTTCAGTGTTTAAAAAAGGTAATGAGTTTCTTGGTATTCTGAACATTATTATGTACATCTAATGTATGTTCTTTTTGGTCCGAAGTAAGGAACAGAACAAGTTCATTTTATCCAAACCTGGATTAATCTAATAATGTTTTTTCCTTATCACGTTCTCTATTGAGAATTTCGAACAATTCAAAGGATTGGATGGAAGAGATTGCCTAAGGCAATAACCCCGCCCTTTAGTTAGGATATATATTATGTATGTATTATATATGTATATTTATTTTTTCTGTATGTTTTTCTTCTATTATATTGTATTTTATATGTCCTAATAATAAAGTGTAAATAAATAAATAAACAATCACAGCTCAGTTCTATCAGTAATATTACCAGCTGTTAAGTGATAGTGGTTTGGATTAACAAATCCTAGATATTCAATCCTGTTTATAGTTTGGCCCGTAGAGTGTTATTATTATTAAATTAGAAAATCTAGTGTGTTCATCGAGTAAATTATTCTTTCTCTAGAAATATAATTTAAACCAAAACTTTGAAGAAACTTGTATTATTGTTCATTGGACCAGCTGTCAAAGGAGACAAAGTGCAACTTAACGCTCGATTGACTACCTGGATATGAAGTCATATTGTACGAATTCCTAAGTTCAGAGGCCTCCTCCTGTTGAATTCGACAGCACTTTCTGCTCTTCTGAATTGAGAAAGCTCTCAAAGGAATAAATGTGGCGAAGGCTCTTAACTTCCCCTATTTTTATTTCGAAAACAAAATGATTTTTCCCAGATCTCCTGGAATTGAAAAGTCAAAAAAAAACTTCTGACAAATATTTCATAATATTTTCTTATAAATTACATACACCACCTCTTTTTCCTCCCTCTCCTTCTGTTTCTGCCCCTCCTCCTCCTCCTTTTTCTCCCTCTCCTTCTGTCCTGCCCCTCCTCCTTCTTCTCCTCTCTCTTCTCCCTCCTCCTTCTCTTCCCCCTCTCCCTTTTTTTTCACTCCCTCGCCCTCAAGTATATAGAAACTGTAAAAACTCGGCATGTCTCAAAACTCTCGAAAGAGGAAAAACATTGTGAAAGAAGTGAAATTTAATCTATGTAAAATTACACTGAACGCTCACATGTTACATTACACAGAACACACATGCAAAGAGGAGAAAGATCGAGCAGCTTTCTCTGACAGACCAGAAATCAGGGCTGGCTTCTCATTCCAAAGAGGTTCAGGAAAAAAATTATTCAATGTTTTTTAATGTTCAGACAGAAAACAGATACCAGAAGTACAGTCGAACCTGGATATAGTGCATATTAAGAAGAAATTTCTAATAATTATAGTCAGTTTTCTCTTCCAGCCTCCTTGGCGTAACGGTTATGGCTACTGTCCGTAGTCCTGAGTTCGATCCCCGGTCGGAGCAGATTTTCACACGGAAAATTCTGTTCCCTCTCTTTATGTGAGGCTGCATATCCAGAATGGACGGTACATATAAACTCTGTTTCGGGTTAATATATTTTTCAATATCTCAGAGTGCTCTCAAAAATGGTGAGTAGATATCCCCAAAAGATCAGACTGACACAGTTGTTGGTCAATCAGATTCTAATCGACAAGAAGTTTTTCGCAAATAGAGGTGAACTAGCAAAGAAGCTGAAGCTTTATCCCAACGATTTAGAGATTAGTTTAGACTAATGGAACAATGGGACTTATAAAGTGCCTTTTGGAAACAAACCTTTAAAATACCAATTGAAATTCAAATCCCAAGTCCATCCCTGATACGTCCCAGCAATATCTTCATAATAAAACTCCAATTCAAAGGGATATGACGTTGTTTTAAGTTGAAAAATAACAATAATGCATGAGAAAAGGGAGAGAAAGACAGTTAGACAGCTGAAGAGAGAGAAAGAGAGAGAGAGAGAGAGAAGAGAACAGTTATAAATGTAAAATAGTGAGATTCATAATTATAACAAAATGAGAAGGAGAAGGACAAAGAGGAAGAGGAGGAGGATAAAGAAAGAAAGAAGGAGAGAGTGAACAATTGGATAGATGAAATTGTAGAAGCCTTATGATGGGATTGACGGGTTAAAGAGAGAGAAAGACGATCCATCCTTGACTTCTTGTCAAAAAAATTTACATTCTGTTTTGCCTGAAAATTTTACACTCTGTTTCTTGGAATTTTTACAGGATGCATTACCCCCCCCCCCCCCCCCTTCTCTTCTCTCTCTCTCTCTTTTGAGGACATTTAGGCGTACCTTTTAAGAGAAATTCAAGCATAATTGAATCACCTCTAATACACCACTTAACATAAGCCTATCTCGATGGTGTCGAAGCTTTTAACTTTTTTTAGATATATTTTCCTTTTTTAGATTTAACACACAATAGAATTCGATACAATATTTTAGACGATATGTACCCTAAAGAGCATAAACTTATGCCCCATTTTTTTTCTTTAGAGGCTTCGGAGAATTTTTTAAACATTGGGAATGGGATTTCCACCCACTGAAAAAAATCTAGGCCTCTCTGTGGAAGATAGTCCTCCCGGAATAGTAAGTTAACCAACACCAACACAGGTGTAGTATCTCTTAAGGCTCACCATAGGGCCTGACAATACTTCAGGTGCATTATTTCTTATGACCTACAATGGGACAGTATTTTTTCCAACCTGATTTCAATAATTATTGCCAATTTTTTTCTGAACTTTTCAGAGCTTACCTTCCTACACTTATTGTATTTATATAGTAGTCACTGTGGCAGAGCGAGTTAGCGCGCTAGGCATTGCACACATGGTGACCTGGGTTCGATTCCCAGCGGGGGAGGATTTTTTCTGCTCTGTACTTGGATGTTCGGGGTCCACTCATACCTCGGTCTTAGGCAAAAAAATAATACAAGATATTGTAATTTAAAGTGGTAAAGTCCTATGATTCTGCGCTACCCACTGAAATTGTGACATAATAACACAAAGAAAAAGCATTATTATTATTATCAAGCTCGCCGGGAGGCGAGCGCTCGTCAAGCAGCGCCAGCCTACCGGCCTATATTAACACGAAACAGAGTTTATATGTATTTTGTTTTATTGTTTTCGCACACTTCCCGCAAACTTTTATCAATTTTTATTTCAAATTCGTAATGAGACGCGAAAATAGATTGTGTTTCACGAAAGCGCGAGGTTCCTACGTACAGTTAAAGTCGTTTTCTAGCCACGCCGAAAATCTTGAATTTCATGAAATTTTTCATACGGGTTTTTTTTTTTTTTCAGACCAATTTTCTGTCAAGGGTACAGCAACGTGTGCTTATCGTGGAAAGACGTGAGCTACGTTTTTGAATAGGGATTTTTTATCTCTGCATACCTTTTATAGTTTTAAGTATTTATTTTTTATAGGATAGGAGATATAGCCTTCTAAAATAAAACCGGAAAGTTGCACAGAGCCGCCCCTGGTTATCTTGGAGCTGCGATTGTGGTATTTTTTGAAAGGTCTTACCATAGGAAAAAATATAAAAATATAATTAAAGTATTACACTGGACCGAACTTGAGTTATAGCCTTTGAAAGGAATACTTATTATGGAGCCCAGAGCCGTCTATTGTTATCCTAGAGATGTATTTCTGGTGTTTTTAGAAAGGTCTAGTCAAAGGGAATGAGATCACTTAATTTCAGATGGTTGAAACAAGTAGAAAAGTATTTAAAGTCCTCTAAAGGAATATCTATAATTAACCCTGGAGTCACGCCTAGTTATCCCACGTGCATGACTGAAGGTTCTTTCTAAAGGTCTAATTACGGAAAATTATAATATGATGTAAATAAAATTTTAGAAAAATCAACGACAGTGTGAGACACAAAAAGAAAAAACTGAATTAAGATTAATGAGAGTAACAAAAAAATCTTCGCCGCACATAGAACTTAAAATATGGGTGGGACCCAATCGTCTTTGCTTCATCCAAGCTGCCAACAGACTGCTTTATTAGAGTGGGAATAATAACGTTTTATAAATTCATTAAAAGGTTTCTACATCAAGAGGTAAACTAGATCTATATTATTATTATGAGCAGTGTATAAAATATTGGCCAGTAGGAAGCAAAAATATTGATTTGCAGATCAAATGATAAATTTAATATAATAAAATATTATGTATTGAGCAGTCTCTGTGGTGGTCGTCGACTGGTGTAGGTAAATTACAAAGTTTGCAAGGTGACCTGGGTTCCAATCCCGGCTAGGTAGAATTTTTTTTACTCTGTACTTTGGATGTCCGGTATTCTCGTGAGAAAAAAAAACAGTAGTTGCTAGTTTGAGTCAACCTCCTATGACCGTTTAATTTCGAACGAAGTGAGTATGGTTTAACTCGATCAACATTAATTTATTTGTCACAATCTAATTATCCATCTACCTATGTATGAAACGTGATATAAGTTGCATTTTTGTCCGATCGAGCTGAAATTTTCAGGGTATATTCCATGGATATATGCTAGCCTATTAATTCATAATTATTAAATGTATATCTAGTACAATTTCTCACTTCTTCTGTTTATATCTACCGATTATGCTGAAATGACACCATGTTTAGCAACTCGAAGTAAGGCAAATATATGGGTCAACATTTCTGAACACATAATAATACTCGGCACTTTCATTTTACCAAGATCGAATTGGTCATGTACGTAGGTACATAATATAATTAAAATTGTATTGTAAACAAAACCACGAAACAGAATTGTCCGTTTTTTAACGAGTTCATTACTAATTTTTCAATTTCATGGTTAAAACACTAGTTGATTATTAATGAATTATTGTTAATGGATTTTAAGATTAAATAGGTATGTTTTTTTCTTCATTATTATTAACTGGTTTAAGTCCCACAAAAGAAGCACCATTTATCACACTAACCTCATTTTAAAACGATTGTGACCAGTTGATTGTATTTTGGTTTTAACGTCCTGATTTGAACTAGTCAGGGGAGGGTTTTACCCTCCATTTGCTGGGAATCGTTCCAGCTACCTACATTTACCTCACCCAGCCTGGAGGGCTGTGATTCCAGACTCACGTGTTTAGAGGGGAAAAAAATATTAGAAAAGTCTGCAACAACCGGTAATGGAACTCGAAATGTCTGGAATACGGGCAGTACTTACAACCATTACGCCACGGAGGCTGGCCACTGACAGTCTAAATAAAGCATTTATTTGGATCAATACTTTTGTATTTTCAATCGTAAATTACGTAGATCTCATTCAAAACTTACAAATAACTACCTACAAATACAGGGCATACATAAAGTCTCGCTCAAGCCTGGGTTTCTCGAAAACGACTCAAAATATCAAAAAACGCTAAAACCCGTATATCTACACAGCCCCAGTCAGGCTGGAAATGGACCAACTTCAAAATCTTAAATAGAATGGTGTGTCTTGTGGAATATTGTCTAAAGGTGTCATTGAGAGAATTTCATTACAACAAATTTCAGTGAGTTACGACTTGCCGTTTTATTTTAAGGTTGTTGTGATACGCAGTAATATTATAAGACTATCATATAAAATGTTGGGTAATTTACATTGAACTAGTGCCGTTCTTGAGATACAGGGTCGGACGTACTGCGTATCCATATATTTTGACGTATAACTTGTTAACCGTAAATTATAGAAAAATGAAATTTGTCGATAAGAACTCCTTATGGCAAGACCTGTCGAACAATTTATAACTCGACATACACTCTTGATGTTAGTTTCTGGTCGGTTTCGTCAGGCAGCCGGACGAACAAAAAAAAAAAAAAGTATCGAAAAAACAAATCAAGTTTTAACTTGTTCGAAAGGTTTTACCACAAGGAGTTATTATCAACAGACTTCATTTATCTGGAATTTACGGTTAACAAGTTATACGTCAAAATATATGGATATTAGGCAGGACGTCCGACCCTGTATCTCAAGAACGGCACTAGTTCAATATAAATTACCCAACATTTTATCAAGCTCGCCGGGAGGCGAGCGCTCGTCAAGCAGCGCCAGCCTACCGGCCTATATTAACACGAAACAGAGTTTATATGTATTTTGTTTTATTGTTTTCGCACACTTCCCGCAAACTTTTATCAATTTTTATTTCAAATTCGTAATGAGACGCGAAAATAGATTGTGTTTCACGAAAGCGCGAGGTTCCTACGTACAGTTTAAAGTCGTTTTCTAGCCACGCCGAAAATCTTGAATTTCATGAAATTTTTCATACGGGTTTTTTTTTTTTTTCAGACCAATTTTCTGTCAAGGGTACAGCAACGTGTGCTTATCGTGGAAAGACGTGAGCTACGTTTTTGAATAGGGATTTTTTATCTCTGCATACCTTTTATAGTTTTAAGTATTTATTTTTTATAGGATAGGAGATATAGCCTTCTAAAATAAAACCGGAAAGTTGCACAGAGCCGCCCCTGGTTATCTTGGAGCTGCGATTGTGGTATTTTTTGAAAGGTCTTACCATAGGAAAAAATATAAAAATATAATTAAAGTATTACACTGGACCGAACTTGAGTTATAGCCTTTGAAAGGAATACTTATTATGGAGCCCAGAGCCGTCTATTGTTATCCTAGAGATGTATTTCTGGTGTTTTTAGAAAGGTCTAGTCAAAGGGAATGAGATCACTTAATTTCAGATGGTTGAAACAAGTAGAAAAGTATTTAAAGTCCTCTAAAGGAATATCTATAATTAACCCTGGAGTCACGCCTAGTTATCCCACGTGCATGACTGAAGGTTCTTTCTAAAGGTCTAATTACGGAAAATTATAATATGATGTAAATAAAATTTTAGAAAAATCAACGACAGTGTGAGACACAAAAAGAAAAAACTGAATTAAGATTAATGAGAGTAACAAAAAAATCTTCGCCGCACATAGAACTTAAAATATGGGTGGGACCCAATCGTCTTTGCTTCATCCAAGCTGCCAACAGACTGCTTTATTAGAGTGGGAATAATAACGTTTTATAAATTCATTAAAAGGTTTCTACATCAAGAGGTAAACTAGATCTATATTATTATTATGAGCAGTGTATAAAATATTGGCCAGTAGGAAGCAAAAATATTGATTTGCAGATCAAATGATAAATTTAATATAATAAAATATTATGTATTGAGCAGTCTCTGTGGTGGTCGTCGACTGGTGTAGGTAAATTACAAAGTTTGCAAGGTGACCTGGGTTCCAATCCCGGCTAGGTAGAATTTTTTTTACTCTGTACTTTGGATGTCCGGTATTCTCGTGAGAAAAAAAAACAGTAGTTGCTAGTTTGAGTCAACCTCCTATGACCGTTTAATTTCGAACGAAGTGAGTATGGTTTAACTCGATCAACATTAATTTATTTGTCACAATCTAATTATCCATCTACCTATGTATGAAACGTGATATAAGTTGCATTTTTGTCCGATCGAGCTGAAATTTTCAGGGTATATTCCATGGATATATGCTAGCCTATTAATTCATAATTATTAAATGTATATCTAGTACAATTTCTCACTTCTTCTGTTTATATCTACCGATTATGCTGAAATGACACCATGTTTAGCAACTCGAAGTAAGGCAAATATATGGGTCAACATTTCTGAACACATAATAATACTCGGCACTTTCATTTTACCAAGATCGAATTGGTCATGTACGTAGGTACATAATATAATTAAAATTATTGTAAACAAAACCACGAAACAGAATTGTCCGTTTTTTAACGAGTTCATTACTAATTTTTCAATTTCATGGTTAAAACACTAGTTGATTATTAATGAATTATTGTTAATGGATTTTAAGATTAAATAGGTATGTTTTTTTCTTCATTATTATTAACTGGTTTAAGTCCCACAAAAGAAGCACCATTTATCACACTAACCTCATTTTAAAACGATTGTGACCAGTTGATTGTATTTTGGTTTTAACGTCCTGATTTGAACTAGTCAGGGGAGGGTTTTACCCTCCATTTGCTGGGAATCGTTCCAGCTACCTACATTTACCTCACCCAGCCTGGAGGGCTGTGATTCCAGACTCACGTGTTTAGAGGGGAAAAAAATATTAGAAAAGTCTGCAACAACCGGTAATGGAACTCGAAATGTCTGGAATACGGGCAGTACTTACAACCATTACGCCACGGAGGCTGGCCACTGACAGTCTAAATAAAGCATTTATTTGGATCAATACTTTTGTATTTTCAATCGTAAATTACGTAGATCTCATTCAAAACTTACAAATAACTACCTACAAATACAGGGCATACATAAAGTCTCGCTCAAGCCTGGGTTTCTCGAAAACGACTCAAAATATCAAAAAACGCTAAAACCCGTATATCTACACAGCCCCAGTCAGGCTGGAAATGGACCAACTTCAAAATCTTAAATAGAATGGTGTGTCTTGTGGAATATTGTCTAAAGGTGTCATTGAGAGAATTTCATTACAACAAATTTCAGTGAGTTACGACTTGCCGTTTTATTTTAAGGTTGTTGTGATACGCAGTAATATTATAAGACTATCATATAAAATGTTGGGTAATTTACATTGAACTAGTGCCGTTCTTGAGATACAGGGTCGGACGTACTGCGTATCCATATATTTTGACGTATAACTTGTTAACCGTAAATTATAGAAAAATGAAATTTGTCGATAAGAACTCCTTATGGCAAGACCTGTCGAACAATTTATAACTCGACATACACTCTTGATGTTAGTTTCTGGTCGGTTTCGTCAGGCAGCCGGACGAACAAAAAAAAAAAAAAGTATCGAAAAAACAAATCAAGTTTTAACTTGTTCGAAAGGTTTTACCACAAGGAGTTATTATCAACAGACTTCATTTATCTGGAATTTACGGTTAACAAGTTATACGTCAAAATATATGGATATTAGGCAGGACGTCCGACCCTGTATCTCAAGAACGGCACTAGTTCAATATAAATTACCCAACATTTTATATGATAGTCTTATAATATTACTGCGTATCACAACAACCTTAAAATAAAAGTCTTTTTTCTTTTATCTGTTGATTACTTTTTATTTCATCTATCAGAGGATTTCATCTAAATCAAAAAGTAGTGATATCCCCCAAAAAACACTACGTGTAAAAATAGTCGTCAAGTGTTGGAATGATTAAAAAGAACTGATATCAAAAACGTCAATTTTCTATGTGCTGAAGGAATTATTTTTCACGTAATAAGTCTCTTGATAATTCAACCAAAATAATAGCCTCACAACAACAATACACCTTTGAGCAAACTTCGATTTGGTAATTTGAGAATTTAACCAAAAAATAGCCACACAACAAAACAATGCTCTTGTAAGAACAATGGTTCTGTCATTATGCAACATTGTTCTTACAAGAGCATTGTTTTGTTGTGTGGCTATTTTTTGGTTAAATTCTCAAATTACCAAATCGAAGTTTGCTCAAAGGTGTATTGTTGTTGTGAGGCTATTATTTTGGTTGAATTATCAAGAGACTTATTACGTGAAAAATAATTCCTTCAGCACATAGAAAATTGACGTTTTTGATATCAGTTCTTTTTAATCATTCCAACACTTGACGACTATTTTTACACGTAGTGTTTTTTGGGGGATTATACTTATTGTATTTATATGATTTATTATAATGTTAAACGAATGAATGAGAACCCCTTATATAGGGGATCAATTTGTTAGTAGTTTTCGGCTTAATATAGCTTTATTAATTTATACTTTGCCCTTGTTAGATTACCTATTATTATTTCATAGTTAGAAACTTTCTTTCGGGAGCTTCAATACCAGTATTATAGTATCTGCAGCTCGGATTTAATGACCCTGAGCTTACCAAGTTTTTTCGGGAAAACTTTTGGGTGAAATAAAATGGTTTTGTAAGTTTTCAAATTTTGTTGAATAACGCGACTATTTTTCTACATAAATTATTTTGGACCTTCATTCTCACTCTTGCTTAACTTAAGCAAAGAGGCGTTCTTAAGGGTTGAATGACAGAGATTGCCATAGGCAATAATCACGGCCTTTTTACATTTATTATAATTTCTTACTTTGATGTCAAATAAAGAGTCTTGTTATTATTATTATAAATTATTTTGGACCTTCATAACGATTCAGAAAGGATGAAAGAAAAAAAGAAAAGACGAAAATAAAACAGAAAAGATGTATGGCTATCTTGCGCCTGGTATTTCTAAAATATGCAATATTGTATGAAGCTTGAATTTTTACATTTCTTTTTGTCGTTGTCGTTGTTGTAACCAGATTGGCTACAGCTGGAGGTGTGATTGTCTCCAGCCAACTTAAGTGGAATAGTTGGCTCGCCCTAAACCACATATTTCGATGTTCTATCGACCTCATTCTGTTTTTCTGTCTTCTTCTTCTTTTACTCTGTCTTATCCCGCTGGAGCAGGGTCGACGTTGGTCAACCTCATGGTTGAGGTTGGTTGGTTTTGCATATTTTTTATGGCTAGATGCCCTTCTGAACACCAAAAATTCAATTTGATTTAACGTCCTGCATTAGGACGGGGGTTTTAACCTCCATTCGCTGGGAATCGTGCCCGCTACCCACATTAACCTCACCTAGTCAGGGTAGGGCTGGAAATGCCAGCCTCACATGTGCGGAGGAAACAGAATTTTATGTGTGAAAAATCTGCTCCGACCGGGAATCAAACTCACGATCTCTGGACTACGGGCAGTAGTCACAACCGTTACGCCGCGGAGGCTGGCCATTCTGTTTTTCTGTATGCACTATTTTTTAGTTCTTACTAGAAAGAAATGAGATAAAAAAAACCTTTAGAACTATAAACAGGGAAAGGACTAGACAACCCTAACAAGCTAGGCGGTTTCGCAAAGGTTTAATTACATTACAAAAAAAAACCCAAGTTCTCACTTTCATTATTTTGTAGGTACTCATTGAAAATATGTGTAGCTGATTGGTAAGTTGCCAGTGAATGGAGGGTAAAAACCTGGTCTCGATATGACCTTTATGAAAGGAACGATACAAAACCTAATGATCAAGTGCTCTGATTGTCAAGTGGTTTAAGCGCTAGTCTGGTAATCCAAGTAGCGTAGAGATCCGTTGGTTCGAACTCCACCCAGTGCATGATTTTTTTCTCAATTCTTTGAGTTTGTAACCACATAATAATAAAACTCTGAAGGTTAGGTGGTAGAAAATGGTTTGAGCATTAATCTCGCCTGGTGGTTACCTTCCAAAAAAGAGTGTTGTTGTTATTATTATTATTATCATTATATAAACGAAAAAACTATCACTAAGAAATGAGTATGTTCATATCACAGGTTAAAGTTAGAAGAGAATAGATGACAACGTAAACCACAAGAGGCACCCCGAGTTAAGACAGAAAATCTCAGAAAGAAAACTTAAAATATTATTTTTGTGACATTTTTTCGACTTACTCTTTATCCCTCCTTCTCCTCCTCCTCTTACTTCTCTTTCTCTGCCTCCTCCTCCTCTTTCTCCCCCTCCTCCTCTTTCTCCTCCTCCTCCTTCTTCTTATCCTCTTCCTCTCTCCTTTTTCTTTTAAGAATAGAAAAAAGAGCTAATGTCTTTAATCGTGCAGAAGTGACTTGTTTTCAGAGGGCGAAGTCAAAAGGCAAACCCATCCATACCTCCTCGCCTCTCAATGGAACTTTGAGAGGCGATGAGGTATATAACTCAATGGAACTATTTCTACTGCCTCTTATTTTCCATTTTTTCGAATCTTAAATTTACCTATACATTTATGTTTTAAGATGAGCTATTTTAGTGATCTACCACTACCCAAACCCAATAGTTTTTACTAGGTAGGTCCCGACATCCTAAAGTATAGAGCCGAAAGAATTTGTATCCTGCCTGATTACCGGGATTCAAACTCGGGTCACCTGGAGTGTAAGCCAACTCAATCCCTCTGATCCTCCGTCTCGCTCCTCTCATGGATACTGCTCTCATGATACTGCTAATTGGGCAGTATAAACAAGGTATTAATAATTATTATTAGAAAATTCCAGTTTTGCCGGAGCCCCGCCCATGTCGTATAATCGCAACCCCCCCCCCCCCCCCCCCCCCCGCCGGCCGCGCCCTCCTCTATTCCCTTGTAAATCAGATTTGCCCCCGTAAGTTCCTTCCTTTCTCGTTTTTCCTTCTGAGTGGCTTCAGCTCGGGGGTTGGGAAAGATTTTTGAGTGACGTTTTCGTTTTAAAATAAAAATTAAGTAAGACACTCACGTCGCTAGTCTCCGGGAGGATCTGTTCGGTCCCCGAGGGACGGTGGAGCTTTGGAGGCTGATTTCTGGAGAAAGATTTTTTTTTTTTAATGAATATTTATTGAACCCGCAATCAGTACGGTTTTTTTTTATATAAAAAAGGTAGATTTGCCCCGGAACCGCTTTCGCATTACTTTAAGGCACTTTACCTTTACACCTATGCCATTCCGGAAACGGAAAAACTCGGTCAGAATTTTTCGCTCCGGCAGGAATTCAAACCCGCAACCTCCGGGTCAGCAACCAATGCTCTTAACCACTGATCCATGGAGGTCGGCAATCAGTACGGTTGTGAGAGATTTCTCTCACAACGTTACCGTGTACTGGATACGTTACAAAACCGAACCGTACTGATCCCGGGTTAAAGAGAGGTCTGTAACATTCAGAGTCCTTGCCCCAAAGATCTTTATTATTAAAATTATAGTGATGTTACCAAGTTACCATGCAGTTGATAGCGACGACTTTAAATTCAAATTAAAAAAAATCTGGTGTAAACATCATACGACTTTCCTTATCATATTAGGTATGGAAACGGGACCAAAAGCCACTGGGTGACTCAAAGGTAACAGTAAGCTAAAAATGAATTTAAAATTCGTAATCAGCACCTCAATGTTACAACCCCCATCTAGGATGAATAACAAAAAAGTTAGTCAAAGCGGGTCCTCGAAGACTTCCTGAGGTATCTACAGATATCTATAGATACCCCAAGAGCAGATTCTTTTGTCTTTTCTTTTCGATATTCAGATGAATACTGTCAGTCAGAACTAGTTGGTAATAGTAGGTTTAGACAACGCTCCAAAATGTAGAGACACAGCAGATTGAATCCATTAGATAATGACCAGGTTTGAGACAAACAGAAATATTCGTTGCAGCTCAAGACGCTGACAAAACATCAATACAAAGAAAATATTTGTGTTTTTTTTTGTTAGTGTTTCAGAACTCATCGTGATTACCCATACACCAATTTTGTTGGTGCACTGGTAGTGAAGTGGGAAACGCGCTAGTCTGGTAATCCAGATAGCGTAGTGATCCGTTGGTTCGAGTCCCACCCAGTGCATGAATTTTTCATAATTAATTTGAGTTTGTGACCACATAATAGTAAGACTCTGATGGTTAGGTTCTAGATAATGCTTTAAGTATTAACCTTGCCTGGTGGTTACCTTCCACTATAATTGTATAATTTATTATTATTATTTGTTTAATAAAATATGAGAATCAGTATGATATAAATATCTACTGCCTGAAGTAACGAATTTTCTTTTTCTTTACATCTATTTGCTATTGAAAGTAGTGACATGAAGAGTATTGAAGAGGTATCATAGATTAGACAAAGTCTGAATTTGAGCTTTTTTTTATCTTGGAAACCCCAAAGTTGTCTCCGAGACAACTCAAAGCTCGTATGTCCCTGACAATGCAACTTTTCTTCTCTTCTGTGACATGGAAAGTGAAATGAACAAAGGTCTTTAGATCTTTTCCTCGGGACTCTTCTTGGATTTTCTAAAAATACGATTTCACATTGCGGATGTACAGTACTTTGGTTTCGTCTTGTGATGTTAAATATTTAGTGCCAGGCGCGGCCGGTGGGAAAATGTTTTGGGTGTGCTTCCCCATTAACCAAACTAATATGACATTTAAAGAGCTCTCAGTACCTAACGAGTTTGAGTTTGTTTATCGGGCCAACCATAATAATTATAAATTAATTATTCGAAAAATATGTATTAATTTTCACTTTGCACAAGTTAGGACAAGAAAAAAAAATCTTTTTTCCCTTTCGTCTGGGGTGCTACAGTTCCGCAGCTCCTTAGCACCGGCCGCGCCTGTTTAGTGCATAAAACAGCATAACAATCTGCAAAAGCAACGAAGATATTGATACAGAAAAAGTATTGACAGAGACTATTTACATTATTCATATTGACATTAAAGAAATATTAAAACCCTTCTATCTCCTATTCTTCAATTTAAAATTAACAGTCTTAAAATTGGTTTTAAACCTGGTGAATTTCCGAAGGGGTACAAGCTTGCAATGCGAGAACTATTTTGTATAATACCAAGACGCTTGCAATACATAATAAAGAGGATATTGTAAACTTGTATTTGGCGACTGCCATCTCCACGGCCCTAGTCCACCTGAGCTGATGGTGTAAAAGCATACTAAAGCATATAGTCTGCATATTTCGTTTGCACTGGCTCTGCTTATTAGACACCTTGAGCAAAGTCAGTATAAAAGTGGAAAAACATCAGGCTTTCATTATATTGGTTATGAGGGCCCTTGTTAGATATTAAGCCTCCTTGTATGAACTTGATGACAATATCAAGTTTGGCTACTCAGTGACGCTAAACACGATCATATCAAACACGATGTCACTACTCAGTGATGATGATGAATGGAATCCCACAAATCTGACCAAGTGACCACCCATCCCAACATTCAGAACTACTAAAAGCCAAGAACACCTCGAAGCAACAGTTGATTCCACAATCGGCCGCACATTGTGCGCAGAGATCACCCGAACAAAGACCCAAAAGCAAAAGCAATAAACAAAGTAACGGACGACTCAATACCCAATGGACTGCTGAGAGAGGCAAGATGGGTATTGCTATCTTCTCAACAAGGCACCATATGGCGACGAAAATTTACATCAGAGAAAGAATTCCACGCTTATTCATATGCTGAAGTTTGGGTGCTTTCCCGAAATTTGAGTTTGAGAGTTGAAATGTACATGATTATGAATTTGGATTTTTTACCGACTTCAGTAGGTTTGTCGATAAGGAGGCGGGCTTGTAATCTGGAAGTCGGTGGTTTAAGTCCCAACTTAAGCAACAATTTAGTAAAGTGAGTTTGAGTAAGTGTAGTATCACGAAAGAGATTAACACTAAAATGATAACTTAACATCATATTTAGATTTTTATCATATTTGTGCTCATTACTTTCGTGATATCACAACTTCTAGAACTCGCTTTACTAAAGCTACGCTGAAATCAGGACTTGAACCACCGACCTCCAGGTTACAAATCCGTCGTCCTATCGATCAAACTACTGAAGTTGGTTATGAATTTGGATTTTGTAACTGTTCTAGCAATTTTGGTAGTATTTTAGGCTTAGACTTATTTAATTACTTTTCCTTGTTCAAACGAGATCAAATTTTTTGATCAGGCTTTTCTATCAAGCTTACATCCAATTGTGTTTTCAGAGGCTGACATTCGGTTTTGGTAAATATTTTATTTGCTATTCTCGGAGTATTTAATATTTTTCTTTAGATTTCTTTTACAAAAGTGTTTGTTGCAATGGCCGGTTTCCTATTCATTCCGTAGTTTTCCTATTCATTTTTACAACTACATAATTCATATGTAGTTACATCAAAAGCCTCGTCAAATATATCTGACTTGGAAGTCTCATAAGTTTTTAATCAGCATGTAGCAGTTTACTTTGAAAAAATTTAATTCAATTTTATGGTAAAAATATTTAAAAGATAGGAATCATGGATTGAAGTCCTAACTCTGTAAAGTCCACCATTCAATTTGATGGTAAAAATCCTTTAAAAAAATAGGAATCATGGATTGAAGTCCTAATTCTGTAAAGTCCACACTACCTGTATGCTAGGCAGAGTTTCAAGTCAATCAGATTTGGATGGAGAAACTTTCAAATAGAGCAATGTGCAATTCGGCCAAACTCACTCAAATCGGAGCTTATTATTTATAATACTTAAAAATCATTTTGTTGTTCTTGTGTATTGAATATTAATTTGGTTTTTGGTTTCACGAAACAACTCACAGTGGAAGCCTTAATTTCTACCTAATAAAGACACCTCACCGGTGCACATAATCTATGGTCAGACACCCTGGTCCGTTTCAGAAGTCCGTGCATGAATTCGTAATTCACAGCATGTCCGTAAGATAACCCATTCAAATAGATGCATATTAATTAGCTAAATAAGGGGTCAATAGATGCAAATAAGTTCGATACCTAGTGTAATCGATAGGAAGCGTAGGAAACGATAGTTATCGGTCACAGCTGGTGGTTTCGTGATGTGTCTGGGAACATTAGCTTGCTCCGGAAATGGTTTACTATTTAATTTTATTATTTAGATATACAAAAAAATTGATATTATATTTTTCCGTCGTCCAGCCCTTCTTTAAAAAATCTAATAAATTCTAAACTGGGATGTTTCTGTTGGAAGCTCCATTACAAAAGTTTGTGTATAGTATTTTTTAACAATTTTTGTATTCCATTCTAGTTATTTTTTAAAAGTAAATAACAAGTTCTATTGCCAGATGGCCAATGTGAATTTGGCTGTGATCTCACACCCTGAATAATGTATAACAAGTATAACATCTTCATACTTGAGATTTTGACCACAATACGAAATTGAGAGATACTAATGTCGCACTTTTCTTCCAAAAGAAAAATGACTTGCTTCCAAACTGGAAGCAAGTCATTTTTCTTTTGGAAGAGGAAATATTTCCACTTCCAAAGTTAACCAAAGTGGAAGTAGAAAATTCTTGCTTCCAGTTCTTTTATAGGTTAAGTCCATTGTTTATCTTTAAAAGTAACCAAACGCATTTTTCTTTTACGAATGACCTTGGAATAAAATGGAAATATTTGGAAGAAACCTAACCAGGAATTTTTTTTTGGTTAGAAAGAAAAATACGACTTAATATTATATCTCTAGGAACCAGGTTTTTTAGGCTTGCAAGTCAAGTGAATATATTATTTAAAAAAAAAATTAAAAAAAAGTTATTACATTTGTGCTGATCACTTTCGTGATATCACTACTACTCAAACCCCTTTTACTAAATCTACGCTGAAACCTGAACGACCGACATCCAGGTTTTAAGTCCGCCGCCCTATCCATCAAGATACTGAGGTCGATGAATATATTTTTATGTTATTTCACCTGAGGTTTCCTAATTTGTTGTTATTAATAGTTTGAATAATTCTGGAAACAAATCTCTCTCAGGAAGATTCTTCAGATTCTGTTACATGAATTTACTACCTTTATTCCGAGTTGGTCCATAAAGTTATTCCTGACTCTCGTCTCTCATGTCTTGATACTGTTGATGTCTTCATCTTGTAATGATCACGGTAACTTGAGTCTACTTTAAGATGTGGAGATAATGAGCATACGATTAGGTTCTAGTTAACTACAGGGTCTGACGTTTTCTTAAAAGTCTAATTGAAAGTATATTCTTATAGAGGTATTCCATCTGTACCATTCATTGATTTGTAACTGCATCTGTACTATTAATTTTATTGAAAATTTACTTCTGATAAATATAACCTACCAATTCAGTGATGAAAATTGTTTCATTGAAGTCATCTTGAAAAAACCACGAGATAGGCAAATTGCAGTCTTATTTTTAAGTAAATTAAAATTCTAGGGTGAACTTAATAGACAAACTAAAGATCTCAAGTCATGACTTAGCATCGGTTTTTACCATCCAAGAAAATACTTAAAATCTAGACTTAGATCCACAGTTCCATAGAGGTATTACAAAACCGTCTATAAATTTCGCCCTTAGTGAATTTTTGCTCTGGGAAGGGCTTTCTTTTAATCTGTCTTTATCTTCGCTTCCAATGAAGCGAATCAAATTAATAAAACTCATTCGAGGGACCCTGTACATTGTCCGGACACATTTGGTGTTTAATCTAATAGGCATCCTCACCGCAACTCTAATAAACTCATCAAGAGTCTCGACACGCCTGGCGAAGGCTTCATTCAAAACAGATCGTGGGAAAGCCCGACCCAGAGGTGCCAAACTGGATCCGAACCGTCCAGTCACCAATCTGGGTTGACATGGCTTGACTAATTCGTCCGTTGTTGTGGAGACAGGCGATATTGGGTAGCCGAGATGTTGACAGGTCCGATCATGGCTGTCGGACAGAACATTACGCTGGAACGAAATGGATGACGGATAGTGTGTGTCAGGGGAAAATTCTGGTTGCTACTACTTGACTACCGTACACTGGTAGTCAAGTACCTAATGCGCTAGTCTGGAACCCAGATAGCTTAGGAATCCGTTGGTTTGAATCTAACCCAAAAAGTTAGCATTTATTTATTTAAATCACAAACGGGCGGACCCTGTACTAACTAAATTACAATATTTACCCTAACTAATAGGCATTAAAAATTTAATAATTAATATTAACTTAACTAAACTTACACACTAACTATCAAATTGCACTAAAACTAACAAGTAAAATGCATACTTAACCAATACAAAAATCAAATAAAACCAGCAACAAGAATAATAGAGGGAAGTGAATTTGATGAGGAAAAGAATTGGGAAAGAAAGAGAAAGTAAACTAGAAACATTATATATCAGAGAAGTAAGCTTTGAGAAAATCAATGGAAGTGAAAAAAAAGTCGATACTATTATGAAGGTTAGCTGTTCTCTGAAACCTGATCATGGGGGAATTTTGCAAATAAGAAGTACGAATGAAAGGTGGTTTAAAGGGAAGAGGAGCTCGAGTAGTGTAAGAAGGAATGTTGATATTGATTGCAGAAAGAAGATCAGGTGTGTCAATTTTGGAGTTTAGAATACTAAAGAAGGTGATACAATCATACATTTCTCCATTAGCTTTAGGGATGAATTTTTGTAATAATAATAAAAAAAAATATAAATAAATGAATTTTTTCAAAATCTAAAATCAAATCAATCAAATCAGTGCATGACTTTTCCTCGTTAATTTGAGTTTGTGAATAAATAATAGTAAGACTGTGAGGGTTTGGTTGTTGAAAATGCTTTGGGCATTAACCTCACCTGGTGGTTAAATTCCATTAGAGGGTGTTATTATTATTTGTTTATTTTTTTGAGAGCGTGTCTGGCTTATCTTAATTTTAATTCCGATTCAGGGTTTTCATAATTTGGCACTTTCAGTGGTATTGCCATATTGATTGTCTTATTAATCAAAGGATGTTGTTGAGTTTTAGCAGGTGTTTTTGTGAGTGTAACATGGGCTTTCGGCCAAAAAGAAAAGAGACCAGTCGGTTATTTTTTAATCCTCTCCTCTCTGATTGCTACTGATTTTTTGTTTTTTTTTTTTTTTTTTCAGCCCTATCAATAAAATTTTGACCCCCGTGCACATTTTATGAAACTGGATTACCTAAATTAAAGCTAATCCAAACACGTCCTCAAGTTGGAGAGTCTACCAATCTCACAGAGCTAAATCAACACTTAGCTGTAAACTGATTTTTTCTTGACGCCTACTGATAATTTTTATTTTGATTTTTATTATGTCTTTGACTTTATTTTGAGTCGTCGTCGCACTATTATGTATTGTATACTTTTGCTTTAAAATCAAATCCAACGTGTGTATTTCCTGACTCCTCATTAAATCGCCCTTGATGATAAAACTCACATTATGATCAACAATGCTGCTATTGTTGATACAGTTAACAAAAACATCATCACGAAATCTATCAAAATGGACTTCTTGGCAGCTCATACAATGAAAATGGCCTGAAGAAAACAAATTACTGGTATTCTCATAAAAACAAAATTTGAAACTTTGTTAGCCCGTTCGTTAGAAGAAAAGAACTTCCAAAAATTGAATTTTAAGTTTGTGTCTTTGTTGTGAAAACTCATTTCAGGTAATTTTTATAGTAGACATCTTGATATTATAAAAAGACGAGATAGTCCCTAATACTTATTTGGAGTGACAGTGTATTCCTTTGGACGGAGCAACATCTTAGGACCGAATTTTAATAATAATAATACAATTTAGTGGAAGGTAAACACCAGGGGAGCCTAATGCTCAAAGCTTTTTCTACCACCTAACCAAATTTTAAAACAGGATTAAAGTTAAGATAAAGACACTCTGTCTTTCTACTCTGGCTATAATGTTTGAAACTCCGACTTATCTGGCTCTAACATGAATCCTGTTTCATGATTTGGCCCTTACAATGGTATCACTCTATTATTTGGCTTCTTATTCAAAGGATGCTGTTTAGTTTTAGCTCTTTTAGCAGATGTTTTCATGAGTGTAACATGGTCTTTTGATTCCAATAATTGTCATGATATCTTGGCATGATAAACAGTATCATGCCAAGAAGTTCTCCGATGATCTGTTTTCCTCTCTAAGCGTAGTCAAAGTAGTACTTTTTGACAGCTATTCCCACTATGGCAAGCAGTTTTAGTGTAGTACCACAGCCTGACTTTATAGCATAACAGTAGGATAGCTCTGACTTATAATAAAAATTTCCAGGGGTTGCATCTTTCAAGACCTAGAGATACAAAATCAAGTATACCTACGAGTATGAAGATATAATTTAGATATAACATTATATTACATACTTTTGGATACAATATAGTCAAATATAAGACATTGCATTTTTTAAGCACCAAAATGACTAAAACATAAATATGACATTGATTGCTCATAATATATGCTCACAGTGAAAAAGTAAGGGGTAGGAATTATACAAAATGAAATTCAACAGAAGCAGCTGTTCCATTCGTAAAAAAAAACTTGTGGTGAAAAATTTATCTGTTTATTTTTAATAACAATATCCGAGGAAGTATATAACTGATATAACGCTTAAGGTATCATGCATAGTACAAGAATGCATCTCCTTAGGTAACAAAATACTCAGTTCACATAAATACGACGTACTTTTACAATCCCTTACTCCGCACATTATGAATTATCACGGGACAAAAAACTTTCCAGCCTACGTCACAAAGTTTGTTAATAAATTATTTGACTTGAGAATTTATGCACCACCGCATGCTTCACGTATTATGAGCAAAATTATGCGACAAGCTGACATGTCACTGGGAACTTGTGATGAGGTGTTAAAAGTTAGGTGTGACGGGTCTAATCAAATGTCACATTAGTATGGTCCCTGGCGAGTCAAACAAGAGCAACTTTGAGATGAAATTGGACGTTGAAGAAAGTTGTGAGCTCAGAAATGGTTAGAAGGGTCAGAATTAAAAATGAATAATATAACTTATTTAAAAAAAAGATGAGTGTTTCACAGCCGTTTTTATTTCGTAGCCATGAAACAGGAACTACTGTAGACGCTTGTGGTCTGTTAGCCTATCAATCCCGTAGTATGCCTCCCCTCTGATGGGCGAGGACGCGAGGAGTGACACAATGGAAGATTACATCAGAAGATGTCAAAGATACCGGCTCCTGTGTATTTTGTTTTATAATTTGTATCTACCTGTACCTAATTGTAGAATAAATGCATAGTTTCAATTTATACATCAAGTGAAGACAAGTTGAATTTTTTTCATTTATATTATTATGAAGCTAATTTACAAAGTATCTTTGTTGGATAATTAGAAATAAATATTTTTTCAGAAACTTGTCGATAAATAAATGATTGTACACTTTTGGATGTGTAGTAGTACACTGATAGTCTAATTCAGGAATAAATTGTATTTTCTTAAGAGGTTGAGACAAACTTGTGAGGAAATGAAGTTAGGAGGGGTAGAGGTAGTTCAAAAGACGTGAAGAGAAGACCGATTTTCGGACTTACTGTTACATCTTATGAACGCTAGTTTTTGTAAAATATTTGGGTGAAGTAAACTCTCGTACAATTTTTGATATCCTCAACCAACCAAAAATCCAAAAATCGACCAAAAAATATGGAAGTATGAAAGTTGACCATCCTCCCTAAACCATAAATTAAAGCCCCAAAATCCAAGGTTAATTCAAATATAGTCTTGTTTATTTTTTTTTTTATTTTTTAGAAATATTTTTGTAGATAACTAGATACTTATCAGAAAATGTCCTACACTTTGCTCCAGCAACGCTCATACAAGAATATGAAGCATATGGTACAAACTTTATCAAAAATGATCATCAGCTATCTGAAACTCGCGTTGAGGTAGATGTACCAAATAGCTGTCCACCAAATCACCGTTCTGGTGGATGTGACCAAGACACCATTCTATTTAATTCTACGTTTTGGTGAATGTGACCAAGACACCGTTCTACATATTTAATTCAAAGTTTTGGTGGATGTTACTAAGACTCCATTCTTTTCAATTACCTGTGAGTTTTGGTACCGACCTTAGTAGCTTCATCGACAAGGCGGCGGACTTGTAACCTAGAGGTCGGTGGTTCAAGTCCCGGTTTCAGCGTAGATTTGGTACAGCGGGTTTGAGTAGTTCTGATATCACCAAAGTGATTAACACAAATATGAAAACTTTAACTTTAACCTATGAGTTTTGGTGGATGTGACCAAGACACCATTCTATTTAAGTCTACCTTTTGGTTTTCCAATAAACAGTTGTTATTTTGATATCTGGATAGAAACTTTTTTTAAAAACATCACAACGTAAACTACTCATAGGCACCCTTAACAGGGTTGGCGCTAGGAAGAGTATTTAACTGTGAAAATTGGAAGTAGGAGTACCAGAACCAACCAACTTTAACCATGATAAACAGGTGAAACAACACCGACTCCAACTAAATTTGGGAAAAGGCAAAGTGAAAGAAGAAGGTAGGCACTTGACACAGTGAATCTTCAATAGATACATTTGGTACAACTCCCCTATTTACCTCAAACCCACAGTTATCAACTCTCACCACTCCACAAACTCAACGCTTACAATGTGACGTGCTGACAAAACCACCTATGTACGTTTGATAACGAACCGGTAGACTCACTTGATAAGAAGGCATCAGGTAACTTTTGACAAGTGATATCCACCACTTGATGATAAAATATTTTAATCCTCTTAGTCAGTTCTCAGTATAAACAGGAAAGTGAGAAGTTTTACTGATGTGGATGTACGTTATAATATAGGTTCCTATTATATTTCTATTTTATTTTTTTATTATTTTTATTTGAATCACAATTATTGTGCTATCACAACTACTCAAACTCGCTTTACTGAATCTTTGCTGAACTTACTGAATCTTTGACTTTTTGTTCAAGCTACTGAATGTGGGTATAGGTACCTATTATCATTCTATTTAATAGTGTTAAATTTTGAAAAATGTTGTAAAATAGATATTTTATATTTAATTTTGATAGGTAAGCACATCTAAATAATAATGTGTAATAATACCATTTTTACTATCGATCAGGATCAGTACTAAAAAGTCCCGTCAATGTACCAGTTTTTTAGTCATATTATTATGTGATACAAGTTACCTTTCTGGAATAATTTTCCTTTGTTCCATTGTTTGCAGGAGAGAGCAAGTAAGGTCCAAAGCCAAACATTTTGAGCAAACGTTGTGCTCTTTTGATTCAGTAGGTGTTGTTTCTCTAACTACCTTCGTCTCTTGTTTTAAAACAGAGAAAAGCAATTTAAAATAAAATACCGATCCACGTATCTCCGTCTTCATCTTGTTTTTTTAAATTAAGTCGTTTGATGAAAATCAATAAAATTATTTAATTTTTTATAGCACCCGGATTAGTTTTAGTCATAATGTTTTCACCCGTTTTCTTCATGGACTTCTCCTTCTTGTAAATCTCTTATTTTTTATTAATGGGATCAGATTTGTTGATAGGAAGTTGGGATACATAGATGGTTTGGAATTAATTGAATATCATGTAAATTGAAACACTTGAACCTTTTTCTCGATAGTTCAAAATCTCTTTGGTAGACAATATTACTACCAAGTTACAACTAAAGCCAACTTAAGTTGAAATGCAGCCAACTTAACTTCAAATTTGGTTCGTTCTGGACCACGTATTGTTATTTTATACGTAAGACCAACTAACGTGAGAACTTGGGCTTTTTTTTATAAGTAATTGTCCATTAAACCCTTGAAAATAGCAAGCTAGCTTGTCTTGGTAGGGTTAGCTAGTTTGTCCTCTGTTTATAGTCCTATAGCGATACAAAAATAACTAGTTAGTCACAACATCAAAAAAAACACCACATACGACGTTACACAAACACCCTGTAAGTATCACTATCAACATATCTTTTAATTTTATAATTTATAAACATAAAAACACAGAAGGCATCAGAAAAACAACACAGATAATTTTTGATAAAAAATATTTAAAAAAATTCAAGTAAATCAAGATATAAACTTGACTACCTTGTGAAATTTATTTTTATCTCTTGATGGGATCTGAATGGAAGAGATATCGACAGCATCCCAGACTTCCAGGAGAAATTAGAATTCCAACACCCCGCCAGAAGGATGGATATTCCTGACTGAAATGGATCTCAGATAGCATCTGATAGAGCAGTAAGCTTGTTAGTCTTATTTCTTTACAAGTTTCAACGAAAAGTTCAGCTGCTTGTTGATTAGAGGCTACATCAGGTATTTCTTGTCGATGAGAAGATTCACACCTGTATCCTAGAGAATGTGGGCGTCCGATCTAAGGATAGTTAAAGTTTATATATGTTTGAAGACGAGTTTCCTGGCATAAACATGGTCTATGTTTACTATATCGGACAAGAGATGCCAACAAATATTGTTTGCTTGCTGTTTAATTTCTACTACTCCTAGGTTGGTACTAAAATGAATTTGGAGGCATATACATAATTATTTCATAGATTGGTACCTACTTATTCATAGGACATCATGAGCAATCAAAATAAGTTGATTTTCAAGTTCTCACATTTTTGTTAATTACTTTCGTGATATCACAACTGCTCAAACTCGCTTTACTAAATCTACGCTGAAATCGGGACTCGAACCATCGACCTTCAGAATACAAGTCTGTCGCCTTATCGATCAAGGTACTGACTTACTGAGGTCTGTTACTTTACGAAAATATTTCAAAAGATAAAGGTGGCATAGGTCAGTCAGTATAAACAGAAATGTGAGAAGTTGTACTAGATGTACATTAGTATGAGAACATACCTGGCCAGCTGTTTCGAGCTTATTTGCTCTCATCGGCAGGTTAAAGTTCTGACTATTCATGTCATCAACTAACCTCTCTATGTTAATCAGTATAAACAGAAAAGTGAGAAGTTGTACTAGATGTACAGGTAATTCGAGATAAATTTTTTTAGCATCTATTGTGAATCACATTGCTATTTTCTAGGTGGGTGGGTAATTTTTAAAACTTTATAGTTCCATTTGTTCAATAAATTCTACACTCTTCCTACGATTGTCAAATCTATGATCTCATAACATAACGAGCATTGGCGCATATAAAATCCATAAACTCTTATCTGAGTATTTTATCTCATGAGACCACAACCTCAAGTAGTTTAGCATCATCAAACTTGAACAACACTTCATTTCTGAGCAGTTCCTCGTAAAATTGATTATGTGTGATCATTAAAGAGTAGCCAAATGTTTAGGGTCCCTTTTTTATTAAAATTTTACTGCTCCATACACCTACACAGTTTAGAGAAGTCAACACTCTCGTCAACCAAATTCCAAACTAATACGAGAACTAAAAAAAAAACAAGTTCAGAATTCAAAAGATCATCTACACTTCTACTTCAGAAGTTAAGTTGGGATAACATTCCCAAACACACACCTCAAATCTAAATTATGTTGTTCAATCGAGGTGTGGACCTCTAATAAGGCAAATGAGTGAATATAATTATCCAACTAATGAAGGCTACAGGAATGGGAAGAGTGATAATTATTTCACCGGGTTTCAACGCCCCGAGGCGGCAGGAATTGATTTGATTAGATCCAAATTAAGTCGAGAAAGAATTCCAAGTATGATATTTCAATAACGAGCGAGACTCTGAATAATCATAAAGCCAAGGTTCATGTTGGTGCTCTCTAGCGTGTTGATGTCTGCATTAGCATTGACACCGAGCTGCTCCCACCCACTGAGCTTACCCGAGATCCAATGAGCAGAAAATGATTCCATCACGGCCACACCTATTGTTGAAATCATACCTGGCAGCTATAGCACCTACTTGATTCCGACATAACCAGGGTGGCTGAGCCAGAGATAATTATAGCACGGCTAGAACCACTTGGTGATCGAACAGCCGCTTGGTGCCTGGTACAAGAACTACAATACCGGAGAACGAACGTCAGCTTTGATGTAGATCTGAGCAACCCATTGAGCTTCGTGATTAATAATGTAATTATAATGACTTCATTCTTTTTAATTGGAAAGGTGCTTTTGTTTTCCCCCGGAATGTTTGTTGATAGACCTCGCGAGACAGAGATGAAGGCATCAAGGAATTTGCTTCGGGTATCCAAGTTAGATGTCAGATTCATATGAAGTGGAGTTTTCTCAGAAGTTAGTCCTTACTCGTCATCCATCAGTTTACTAAATGACAGGAACATGATTGTGTGTGCTTTATCAAAGAGCGTTGCTACCAACACCTGGATGACGTTTAATTTACTCTTTGCATGGCAGATTTTAAGATGATCTATTGCATTCTTTCCTACTTTAAATTGTTATTAAAGTCATAATATTTAACACACTATATTTTTACTTTTATGCTTTTATTATTATTATCTGACCTGGTTGCAGTGTTCTTAGTTAAACCCTTACAATCAACACGGCGATCTCTTGAGACGAGTTGATTCTATTATTTTGTAAACTATTAAAACCTTAGAAAACTACAAGATAGCCTGGCTTGTAAGGGTTGGCTTTTCTGTTCTCTGTTTATAGTGTCCCCTACCGAGACACTGGTCTTCTCTCTGTTTAACGTCCCCCAGCCAGACTAAAGTCTATTTTGTAATCACTTCCGATGGGTGACTGGAGAGCAGAACGGGTCAGATGTATATAAAGTGGGTACAAGTCAAAGTGCCATAGCTTCTCATCGTAATGTAGAGGATTTTATTAAAGCTGCGCCTGCGTCCAGAACATGAAAGATACACAGTTGCTTCTGCATCTGGTCAGGACTATTAAGCGCTAGACAGGTGATAGAGATGTCCGATTATTTAATTGTGATATTTTTTTTTATATACAGGGTGTCCCACCAAACTTGGACACCTCAAATTACTCGGCCCCTGAAAGAGTTTTTGAAAAATAAAAAAATCTAGGGTACATGTGCTAATTATGCGGTTTCAGTTTTGAAATTTTTTTAATACAGGGTGGTTCAAAAGTCAGAAATTGAGGTGTCAACTTTCGATTTTTAAATGGATCGACCTGAATTTTATTTGATAATTTTACTTCTAAATGATTCCTGAGTACTTTTTTCAACAAAAATATTACATACAGGGTGGTTTTTTTTTCGACCAATTTTTTTTCTAAATCTTGAATAACTCAAGTTCGGTTAATTTTTTCGATAACAAGAAAAGAATGTGTTTGTGTAATGAATACACGCACTTTCAATTGGCATCAAAATTTTTTATACAGGGTGGTTCACAAGTGAAATAATGACTTGATTTTTTTTAAAACCGAGTTTTTTTAATTTTTTATTTAGGATTAATAATTCTTGTCTAATTTTACACATTTTTCGTTAGTCATATCGAAAAACAAAACTAAAGTGTTGTACAGGGTGAGACATAATTTTTTTGTAACACCCTGTATATGGGCAGTCAAAGAGACGCAAAATTAAATATAAAGACTAAATATGCAAGAAAAACTTTGATTTTTAATTAAACTAAAAAGTTATGGTTTTTTAACTAATATTGTCGCATGGACCACCCTGTAGATATTTTCTTAAAATATCATGTAGGTACTCTAAGTTGTATAAAATTCAACGAACACTTCGAATCATGTGGGAAAAACAAGTAAAAAACACGAATATGAAGCCATTTTCAATTTGGTGTCCACACTGAATGATTTTAAAACTTGAAATAAAAAGTAGGTAGGTGTAGACACAAAATTGAGCATGGCTTTTTGAATTCATTTTTTTTCTTTCAGATTTGGACTCCTCGTTGAATTTTAGACAGTTTCGACTACCCATTTGATGGTTTAAGAAAATATCTACAGGGTGGTCCATGCGACAATATTAGTTAAAACACCATAACTTTTTAGTTTAATTAAAAATCAAAGTTTTTCTTGCATATTTAGTCTTTATATTTAATTTTGCGTCTCTTTGACTGCCCATATACAGGGTGTTACAAAAAAATTATGTCTCACCCTGTACAACACTTTAGTTTTGTTTTTCGATATGACTAACGAAAAATGTGTAAAATTAGACAAGAATTATTAATCCTAAATAAAAAATTAAAAAAACTCGGTTTTAAAAAAAATCAAGTCATTATTTCACTTGTGAACCACCCTGTATAAAAAATTTTGATGCCAATTGAAAGTGCGTGTATTCATTACACAAACACATTCTCTTCTTGTTATCGAAAAAATTAACCGAACTTGAGTTATTCAAGATTTAGAAAAAAAATTGGTCGAAAAAAAACCACCCTGTATGTAATATTTTTGTTGAAAAAAGTACTCAGGAATCATTTAGAAGTAAAATTATCAAATAAAATTCAGATCGATCCATTTAAAAATCGAAAGTTGACACCTCAATTTCTGACTTTTGAACCACCCTGTATTAAAAAAATTTCAAAACTGAAACCGCATAATTAGCACATGTACCCTAGATTTTTTTATTTTTCAAAAACTCTTTCAGGGGCCGAGTAATTTGAGGTGTCCAAGTTTGGTGGGACACCCTGTATATATTCGACTAAAGTTTATTACAAATCATTATCCAACTCATCTCCCTGTGGCACACAGCCCACAGAATTGTGATATTATTCTAAATAGATAAGTTTTTAGTAATCAGAGAGTTAGTAAAAAACTTTGTAAGCGAAAATAATCTGCCAAGAAATATTTTTTTTATATAACATTTCTACAGAAGCACAATTTTAGCTTTACTTATAGAAACTGAAGTAATATTCACGCAGTTCCGGTTGGCATTTCCCATGTGAAGAGACATGGTCGAAAGGTTTTACTTGGTAAGAGTCCAACATTATCTGGCGAGCTTCGGTGATGGGTTTGCAGGGTTCAGTTTTTCATCTCCGTACATGTGTCGCAGGAATTGCCATTTATCCATGAGGATTTCCTTCGCCGTCATATGACATTTACATGGTTCCCCCCTCCCCGAAAAAAGTTTATTTATGGATATAATTTGATCATCGAATAAAATAAAGGAATGGAAGATAACTAACTCATTCAGGACCCAAACTTACGTAAGAAATAATAATCTCTTCACCTAGGCTACTTAGACAAACATTCAATACCATATTAGACAGGTGCAATGTGATAGCCAACTAGAATGGGTTCAATTCATCTTCGAGCCTACAGCTGGCGTCAGTAATGCTCTCCAGGTCCAGTGCTGCTTAACTTCAGTGATTTGACAGTAATTGGTGCTACACAAGTAATCCAAACTAACGTTGGGTAATTGACGTCAATTTGAACATTCCCAAGCTCTGATTTTGAGTCAATTGCTAAATCAATTCGAAATTTTGATTTATGTAACTTGAGGATAATTATATCATTGTAAATTGCTTTTAAATGGCGAGAGCCGGCACTACTGACATGCCTCAATAGTTGTCAGCAGGAACTCTAGGCTCATGAAACCGGAAATAAGATACCTACTTATAATTATCATGTATGTACAATTGTACATGTACATACCAAACTCATAGGTAAGCACAATATTACACAGTATTTTTTATAGAAAAAATAATTATAAACATACCTATAATATATCGAAAGACCTAGGTATTCTCGTTATATCTAGACTGTCCCAGTAGCTCAGTGGTCAAAGCGTCTGACTGGTAATGATGAGAGGTCGCGGGTTCAAAACACAGCCGTGAAATAACAAGTTACCCTTCCATAATGGGACGCAATAGTTCTAATCGGGCAGTATAAATAAGGCGATATTATTACTATAGTAAAAGACATGAGATTAATTAAAAACAGATATATGCATACTTTCATTGATTTTCTTCATGATATAAATAAAAAAAAACACAAAACTTGTCTGCAGAGAATAGAGGAAATCATAGTTAACTCCATAAATCTTTCTTATTATTAATGGCATTAGATAATTGTATGTCCTTTCTGTAAACTTATTACTAGAAACAGTTCCCAACACCTTCTTTCAGTAATCTTCATTTGATACTTATTGATTTCTTTTGATAGAATATCTATTCATAATATAAGACTAGCTTCTACGAGTATCTGGAATAATTCATAGTCACAATTTTAAAAGCTTGACTTGTCTATATCATCAATGGCTATGATCGGTGTGCTGTAATAGGTGATAGATCTCAATTCCTTAAAAAAATCAAAGGTCTTAGGTTCCTCCTGTACCCAATATGTTTGTCTGCTCCCAGTGTGAAAAGTAATTATTATAATTATTATTTTTAATACTTTAATGGTAATCCACATGATACATACAGAGGTACTGAAATAAAAAATAACACAATAGAATATGTAGTGAACCAAGGGACGAGGTTAAAGCCTGTGGCTTTCTCTTCCGCCGAATCCCATGGATTTATAGTTATGGATTTATACTATGCAACCATGTTAGATTTGGGTATATTTCGGTGTTGAGAAGGAGAACAACCTCCGGTTTCCCATTGAATTGTACAGTTGTACACTGTGTTAAAAAATTCTAGCTTTGATAACTTGGTTCTTGAATGTGAAACTTTTAAAACCTGATTTATTGGGCCCCGAACTTCGGACACACATCTTCATTAGTAGACACGTTTGTAATTTATCGCCTGGTGATTGCCTGCACCTAATAGCCCGATCCTTGTTTCATTAGAATGGCTGGTAGGAAATATGTAGAAAATACTAGAATCATCTGGACCATTATCATCAGTGGCAGCATTAGCAACAGGAGCAGCAATACTGACATTGTCAAAAGTAAAAGCATTACTATCATTCTCATCAGTAGAAGCATTACTATCATTCTCATCAGTAGAAGCATTACTATCATCGCCATTAGTAACAGCATTACTATTATTCTCATCAGTAAAAGCATTACTATCATTCTCATCAGTAGAAGCATTACTATCATTCTCATCAGTAGAAGCATTACTCTCATTCTCATCAGTAGAAGCATTGCTATCATTCTGACCAGCAGAAGCATTACTATCATTGCCATTAGGAGCAGCATTACTATCATTCTCATCAGTAGAAGCATTACTCTCATTCTCATCAGTAGAAGTATTGCTATCATTCTGACCAGCAGAAGCATTACTATTATTGCCATCGATAGCAGCATTATTATCATTCTCATCAGTAGAAGCATTACTATCATTTCCATCAGTAACAGCCTTACTATCATTGTGAACAGTAACAGCATTACTATAATTGACATAAGTAGCAGCATTACTATCATTGTCATTAGTAGCAGCAGCATTATCATCATTATCAGTAGGAGTGGTAAAATCGTCTCCATCAGTACCAGTAACAGCAATATTGATCATCAAGCACCTTCTTCAAGCTTGAATTTTGTTTGTTTCAGGTTTGACTTTACTTTTAACTATTACAATCTCATTGTTGTAGATTGTAGAGGTTACCCTCCAGTGAATGGACGGTAACTTCCATTTGCTGGACAAAAATTCAAGTACGAAATACGCACTCATATTCACCTCACTTGGCTGTACCAGCAGAGAATATTGTATTATTCTTTATATTTTGTTCCCATATTTACAAGTTACCATAATTATCAGTTACAACGGAAGGTTTTGAATTCAAGACGGGCGTCATTCCAATTTCTTTTTATATGTTCAATGTTGCTTTCAGTCTGATTTGACGGAAATAGGTGTATTTAACGAGGTAAACGCCAAAACAGAGGATTTTAAGGAGGAATCAATTGATTCCTCCTTAGAGGAAAAAAAAAAAATGTCGAAAGATTCACCATTTGCTTGTGAAGTGATAAATATATGTTGATAAAATACGCGTATGTGGTATTTAGAGTGATATACTCATAAAAATTCAGATAACCATAAACATATTCAACATTATAAACAAGTAAGTACATGATACCTATATGTTTCATATGAACAGCTTGTAATTTTAATAGACACATGTATCAGATATCTACAATTTCAACACGTGTACAAATAACCCCACAATAATTTCAAGATACATACCTCGATATTTCTCGTACAGATATTGTTAACGCCTTATTTGGATTAATTTTAATCGAAGATAGAAAGAACATAATAATCAGTACAGCCTACAGATAGTGAATTGAAGAAGGCAAATACAGACTTGGGATGTGTATCTTGTTCAGTTTGTTTAGAGAGTCCTCGTAAATCATGTTGGAACTTGAGCTCTGATAGGCTTATGTTATCGGAGTTGATTTATTGCTGAGAAGTTCCTCATAGTTCTAAGGTACTAATGTTACAGAAGACAAAACAGACCCGATTTTATAATAGAAGGTAGAAAACTCCATACATGGTGTAGTACCAATTCGTCAGAAATTATTAACTTCTGTTGCTTTTTTTAATTCGGAAGTTGAAATGAAGAACATTCGAATTCACAGTTGAAAATCCTATAGGTAAAAGTTAGAGCACGCTGGTTTTATTTTTCTTGGCGTTGCAAAACTACCGTTTCGCTACTTGATTCTATAATGTAAGATTCATTATTAATTACATTTTGTGTTTCTAGGATATATTTCAGGAATTCTTTGTTATATCCATCATTCCATTTCTTAGTAGTTAACATTAAACCAAGAGTTTTTGTATAATATCTCCGTAGATTTTCTTTACCTAGACTACCTAGAGGATTGACTGTGCAGTGGTTTTTACTAATAGTTACATTTCAATAAAAAAATTATATAATGGAATATAAATCCGAAGAGTTCAAAAATCTATCTCAACCCTGAACACAAATGTAGAACGAAGAGCGTGTAACAATATGGTTGGGTGAACAAGGTTGGGCGGAAGAGCTCAAGCAATTTGATAATCCTGCCATTAAAGCCAAAAAAAAAAAAAATGTGTCAGTCCTTCTATGGACATCTCTCAAGACCAAATCCAGCATGGATAGTATGGATATATTGGACAATAATAGAAAAACATTTTAATTATTTAAAGAAACAAATAATACTGATCCTATAGAGATCTGCTAAAACACAGTATAGCATTCAATACATACATCTTTTTTTCTACAAAATGTAGAAAGATGGAAATAAAGAATTGCTAAAGGAATCCTCCCAAGCCAAAAGTGGTATACATGAACTAATGAATGATGTATTGAAAATATGAATAGCATGCAACAGGAACCTAAATCAGATAATAAAGTTATTCTGCGTTTTTATCTGCCTCCTATAAGAAGAATATATTATATATGCCTACTAATTCCGATCCTCTAGGCCGTACAACCGTACATCATCTCATTATAAAGTCCTGGACTTGGGATTATTCAGGAAGTTTGCGTTCTTATCTCTCTTGTTCTTCATAATGAAAAGAATAGGGCGGTTCCATCTGATTTCTTTATGCCTCAAAATAATAACGAACCAAATTTTGGGTTCCTCAAAACATCCGATTGGTAATAAGTACCATATAATTATTATAACAAGTTCGGAGTTAACTAACGGCTCACTCTCACCAGAAGAAACTTTTAAGAGTCCTGTAATCATTTTGATTTTTTCTCTCTCTTCTTTGATGTCTTAATCATGTTTTCTGTATACTGGGTGTCGGGGAATATTTTTGTGTATTACAAAATGTTTATTGTCCGTACCATAGTATAATAATTTGGGTATGACCATGCAATTTCTGATTATGAAAAAGAAAAATTCTACGTTGAAACCGGGATCGGAACCACTGACCTCCAGATTACAATACATGTCCGCCGCCTTATAGATGAAGCTACTGAGGTTGGTCATTAACTAAAAAGACCAATTATACAAGTGCATGATAACCTCATAATCTGGCTTATCAAGATATTAATGGTAATGTCAAAAAGATTTTTTTTACGTGTGTAGATGGTAAAGTCTATCTTATGCCGTACATAAACATGAAAATCAAATTCTGCAAAATATTGCAAATAATTTCATAGAGATAAACAGAGTAGCAATCTCGAGAAGTTTCGCCAGCGTTAATGTCGTATTGAATGCACGATTCTTATAGTATCAACGAAGTTAAGCAACTTCCAGCGAAGTGACGACTTCGTGATGCTGGCATTCCGGCCCAACCCAGCCTGGGTAAGGATTTATGTGGTAGTAGTTTGTGAGTTTTCCTGCAAATGGAGGGTAACACCCTGTCGTGATTACCATGCAGTTGAAAGCGAAGTAAAACGCCATAAAAAAAATATAAAAACGAACACAATACTTCGATTTCTAATGTAGAAATTTCTCGGAAGTAATATATCGAAAAGGCATTGCCTTTAGATATGTTGAAAATATATTTTTGTTGTCATTTAGTTTATAATCATATTTTGATTGAATTACAAAGACTCTTGAGAAAACTCAACTCTGACGCCACCCTGTACACACCATCCGACAACCACAAAATGTTGAAGAGTATTATCTATGTGTTCCTAACAACTCTATTACCTGGAAACAACTCAGAACGGAGTTTCCCCTGAAGATATTCACCACAGAACACCACAGCATCGGTCGTGACTTGGGAGGATGGACCACGGGAAAACCATGTTCCGAAAATCAGGAGACTTTCATGATTTGAATGTTAATATTAAAAAAGTCATAGAAATGTAAGTGACTTCTCAAAGCTTCTTGAAATAATAGAATAAGAAGCCCAAAAAATACTTACAATTTAGCAACTTAATTATTTGCGTTTTGCATTAGTTTTTTTTTTTAATTTGGGTTGAAAGAAAGCAGACCTCTTGGTTAAATTCCGCTGCTTGATCGATCGAACTACCGACAGATTTACCCAAACAACAGTTTTGTGTATTAAGTTGAACTCATATCTACACATGTAGAAATACTTTTAATTTATAAAAATAAACACACTACTGCCGATATTTCTACGATCAGAATTATCCAGAATGGTCTGACTTCTGAACCATCTGTGGCACGACCCGAGCCAATTATTATCCTGTGGTGGTGTTTCATTCTTGTTCACTCCTTCAGCCTCGGCGTCAATTATTATCATTATTATTTATTCAATCAGCAGACACCAATCATTGGTTTTGAAGGCATGGATTGCCTTTTGTTTTATTCTGATTTGTTCTGGTATTGTGTTATTATCTGTATTGAAATTAGGTACATTGGTAATCTTTGTACGAGCTCGTGGTTTCCAAAACAATGCCCGAGGTTGTTTTCGGATGACTTCATCTAGGGTTTAGGGTATTCTATCTGAGGATTAGTGTCTGAAGTATGGACTAGGATTCAATTTCCAAGAAATGAGCTCATCATCGAAGACCTTGGATTAATAGGATTTTGGTCTCAGCTACTGGAATTTAAATAACGTCTAGATTAAATTGAAACCTCATTACAAAGAACCAGTGTAAGACAGAATAAAATCAATCATCAATCATTTTGAAGTGAACGGGGCCAACTATAATAATTAAAAAGGTTGGATGCTAAGTTGTACTATTTTTTTCACAGGTATAAAGTTAGTATCTCCTTCTTCTTCTTTTCTTTCACTCTGTTTTATCGCGCTTAAGCAGGGTCGACGTTGTTCAACCTCATGATTGAAGTTGATTGGTTTTGGCACATTTTTTACGGCTGGATGCCCTTCCTAACGCCAAAGATATTTGATATAACGCCTGAATCAGGACGGAGGTATTACCCTCCATTCGCTGGGAATATACCAGCTACCCACATTAACCTCACGCAACCTGGGTAGGGCCGAAAAATGCCAGCTTCACCGGCGATCAAACTCAGGATCTCTGGACTACGGGCAGTAGTCATAACCGTTACGCCATTGATGCTGTATAAAGTTAGTATACACACATGTTTTAAGTAAAGTATTACGTATTCCATGTCAGTAAATGGGTTTTCTGATTCATCATTTGTTTTTTTTTAGATATACCTATTCGCAAAAATGAATTATTTTGATGTTTATTCAGAAATTCTCCAAACAAATTTGTACATAAGTACTGAGATATTTTGAGATACAAATTTTAGTTCACTCAAATTTACGACCTTTCAAAATATATATAAATATTTAAACGAAAATACTTCTAATAGTTTAAAAAAATGCCAAATACGAAGAAATATGATTGCTTGCGGTGTAAATGGCACGTTTAACGTTTCAAATAACGGACAAGCTCTTAACTGCTAAACTTCCGAACTTCTGGGTTATAAATTTCAGCTTCTGGAGTCCTGAACACCTGAAAGGCCCAACACAGGCTCAAAAAATTGCAAATTTATGTTGGTTCTTAGAAATTTTGACCTTTTTTTCGATTTATGGCCTTGTTTTGGATCACGAACTTGAATTTAACATGGGCTGCTGCACGGCACTCTGGAACTATTTTCAAAAATCAATTTGATATGCTCATATATCTTCTGCCTGCTCTGTAACATTTTAAAGATGAACATTTTAGAATGCATTTCTCTTATCAAATTGGAATTGTTTATTACATTTATAAAAGGAGCCATGAAAATCTAACGCCGTTATTTTGAAGAATAAAAAAACCTTAAAAAATAATATAATCATAATAACATATTTATTTTATGTATGTTTTTCTTGCCATGTAGATATTGAGTGACGAAATCAATTAAATAAAGAGACTTATCGTTCGCAAGTCACATGATTATTGGGTGGACATCTTGCGGTACTCGAGTTAAAGAAGACAAACATACACACACACAAACAAATCATTTTATATATAAGATAATAATATAATTAAAGGCAATCTTATGTAACATTATGTAGATACAACTTACTACACACGAGAATCTTGGTACAAATATAACCCCTTCAGTTATTGATATCTTTCCTTTGAACCAATATAAGAGTTTGGCAAAAATAAACGTAATTACAGCACTCTCAATCTGATTCAGAATCATTGTATGAAGTGATCTTGAGATTATTCTAAATCAAATCCGATGAGAACCAAATAATTTATTTCCAATCGCTCGTGTTGCAAAAAAAACACAGAGTAGCAAAAAAAAAGCCTGAGAATTGAACTTGGCTAACACGTTTAGCGCAGTCATTCCAATGTACAATAATTGCGGGCTAATAAATTGCGAAATCATTATGCAAAATTTCAATATGTTTGAATTCAATCGCTTCCAAGAGGTTCAAGGTATTCTCTTGGTGTTCGATATAATTTATTACGACATAGGAGGCTGTTGCGCTAAGGATTGCTGTGAAGACGTGTACTTGAAAACTTGGCCACTGTATGTTAGTTCAACGTATAGAAATTGAAGTACAAGTAGTATAAAATGATATTGTTTATACAAATTATGTAAATAGTGATGCATAAAAAAGAACATAATATATACATAGGTTTGAATTGAGAGAGATGTTCTTATAGGTTTTGTAAATGTCACACCATTGGTACAACAGCTACTGAAACACTTGAATTTTTGAAGTTTGCCTAAAACTTGAAAGCTTTCCAAATCCCAACGTATCACTAAAATTAAACGGCATCGGGTGTAAAGGAAGACATGAATGCCCAATAAAGCAGTCTTAAAAAGGATTTTGCTGTCGTTCGGGCACGGCTCAAAATGAGTGAGGTTAATGTGAGTAGCTCTTACCATAGAATAGAAGGCAAAACCCGTTGCACTATTCTATAATACCATAGTATTAATGAGAGTAATGTTGAAACTCTAAACGCAAAAAAATGTACTTACGTACTTTAAGCACTCAAATAATCTTTGTTCTAAAAAAGAAGTTGTCATTCCAGGTGTTGTTATTCTAAAAGAAAAATTGGATTCCTGTTCTGTAACATGATTAATGTACCATTAAAACAACAGCAAGTTTGTAGTGACTGAGGTTGAGATTCATATTATACCAAAACCCAACCGGTGAAAGATTAATCAGTGAGTCAAAGCTCTGTTCTATAAGGTTTGATGAGGATTTTTCACCTTTAAGTCCAATGATTCTAAGTAATGTCCAATAGTGGAATAGGTAGGTTTTATTTTAATTGAATTTATAAACTTCTTTTTCGCCAATAGAATTTTATATGACACATTTCAATGTCACAATAAATTTCACACATGCATTATAAAGTAGAAAGAGAAGTTAAGAGAGAAAGAAAAGGTTTTAATCAGGTTCTCAGATTCATGAGAGAGGGAGAAAAAAAGAGAAGATTTACTATATTAAAATTACAAGTAGCAGTAGGCAAGTGTAAGTACCTGTAAGACATCTGTGATCCCCCGGAAAATTTGGACCATAAAAAATAAAATCAGAGCATACGTTGAACGTACCATCTGTGAAACCAATTTGGGTCCTCTCTGAAACCAATTTGGATCGTCTCCAGAAGCAACCCTATGGAACGGAAAGGAACGCGGTACCCTCATAACTATAATGATGTGTTTGGGTACACTCCATGTGTTGTTATGATTGAGACATCAGATCCTGGTACCTTCATGAGTTCCTATGATTGAGACATTAGTATCCCTAGACACCTTGAGATCCTTTGTCTATCTCCATTGGGTGTCAGATGTGCATCTTCCATCAAGGTGCTGAAACAAATCTTCTTGTCTATTATGTTATCATCATTAACTAGGATTGTTTTTAAAGTTTCCGATCTTGTTATGAGTTCTGTTTCCTTGTTCGAATTTCTACGTGGTATTTGACAATGTATCAATCTGAAATTATTGCTGCAAGTTTCATATAAGTAAATAATGAGACATCCATATTGCGAAGCATAGTACTTATTAGAGTTGTTGTTTCTCAAAATTGAAGAATTTCACTTATTGATTCCATAACAGCTTTTCGGAGATGATCAGTACTTAATTATATATATATATTTTTTGTTTACCTTTTTTAGCCATTTCCAATTAAAATTTATTTGTGACCCGAAAGAAATACTTTTTTAATATATTGATGTCATTTTATACCAGTGTTTTTCCAAATAAAATCACAGAAAACAGTTTACTAGCATCTTTAAATTAATATGTTAGAGAAAATTCTCAATTTTAAAATGAAGTTTCATCTATCATTGTACTTTGTCCTTTTAGATTAGAACTTTGTCCATGGACTCACATGGCTCAAGATGTTTAAGTTTATGAATAATGAAAAAAAAACAAAACAAAAAACTTTTCTACTTCCATAGAAACAAACATTGGTTCTGTCATATTCATAATGGACTACAATCCCGATCCATACATCTCACAATGGACCTGCACTTTCATCAAGTGTTAAGATGCAGGTAGAAGAATGAGCCGTTTGGTGTAAAAGCCATTACCCGTGTAATCAAGCAGAAGGAAGTGGATAATGATGTGGGTATTTTTATTTCGGGCTCAGCCAACCTTTTTTTGATGGCTTTATTCCCTGATGCTTGACGCCTCTCTGGAGTGTTAACGTGTGAGAGTTAACGTTTGATTTATGTAATTATTAGTTTTGTGTTTCTGTTTCTCTGTTATGTTTTCTTCTTTTATTTCCTCTATCTGTTTTATTTCTTTTATTCCTTTCAGCGTGTCGGACACTTTACAGATGCCTCGCAACCTTTTCAACACTTCTTTTGTTCGCCCGGTGAAGATAATTGGAAAATTAGAAGGAACACTGAGATCACAAACAAGTTATTTCGAAAATTACTAACGCCACTCGGAAATAACCAATTTGTGCCCGGTCTCACGTCTCTTTGTGTTAAAAATACATTCCAAGTCTCACTTCGTATGGATTGTATGGCATGAAATTATACACTTTAAAGTTTTGAAAACCTTCAGGTTGAATTTTATTGATGTCTTAAGTTGGAGTCTGAAGAGATTGCTTCACCAAGAACACTATCAGATTTTTTACCCAGGTTTTAGGTAATATCAATATACAGAAGAGAAAGCTAGACTGAATTTATCTACTTGCTACACCCCAGCACTTTGCTGCCGCAAAAGGTTCTTGTCAGTGTCTGGTGGCAATAAAAAATAACTTTCTTACTGACCATCTTGTTAAGAAAGTTTCATCTGGAATCCTAGGTATTGCCATAATTGGTGAATATCTAGGAAATGGAAATCAAAACATTACAACCTGAAGTCCAATGTAGTTCAAAACATGTAATCCTGTTAGTGGTAGCCTTTGCATTACAAATTGCAGATACTTTGTTGTCAACTTGAGAATAGTGCAAATATTATCCAAGAAGGAAATATGGTGAAAAAATTAAGCTCATAGGTAATCAAACTACCCAGTAGGTATGAATTATGCTTATTACCCATCGAGCTACGAATTATAATATAATCTCCCAAGCTTTCCTACGTAAGATTGAAAAAGAAAATGACTACTACTGCATGGTTCTCATGCTAAACATCCAGCACACTTAATTACCAATACATCAACTGATCAACATTCACTGGAATCAGACAAAAACTGGTTTCAATATTCAAGAGAAAAAAAGTTACGTCCAATCGTCTGATTCGATCTGCGATTCTCGGATTTGAATGCAGTGGACTGTCGTGTTGAATTATCCTGAAACCTACTAGGTCTGTGTGGCCCTATGTGTCAAAATATTTTCCCTCGTGCAGAAAACAAGACTTGAGAACCTTGGAATTGATTTCTTCCTCAAATTGTGGGAAATTTTTGAATTTTTCAATTATTTGTAAGCTTTTATTTTACTGTTTTTCACTTGTCTATTAATTGTAACTATGTATAAAGGGCCCGTAATTATACGCCCGTTCTGCGGATTATTATTATTATTAAAAGAAATGGTCAGTGATTTTGTTCTTGGCTGATGGCTGTACCTATTACTTTTACATTGCATTATTTCTGGGGGTCTTTTCTAAAAGAGATCCCCATGTGCTTTGTCTATTATTAAAAACTATTGCACCCCAATAACTACTTTTATATTGGCTACTTTTACAGTTTATTAATATTTTATCGTCAACAACGTGCTATTGACATCATCATTAGGAGTTTAAAAGAGGATAGACACACTTTTTACAGACACGGGCTCCTTGGCTTTTGTTGGATTTCTTTTTCTTTACAGTTTTCCTTGATCTGTTTTTAATATCAACTGTTTGGTTAAAGTTAAAGCTGCCAACAGAACATAAATTAAATTAAAAATAATTATATTCTTTGCAGCTTTAGTGTAGCTTAGGGAAAATACCTCTGTATATGTTATTTTGTTATTAAATAAATATTTTTTAAAAAAAATCTGACTAGATAAATTTACATTCATGCATAGTCAATGGAACTCCGAGACGGCTGGACCAACAAATGACTTACAATTTGACACAGATTCTCCTTTTGGAGGGCTGTGCTCTTCCTCAAATTACCAAATATTTTTCATCAAGTTTCCAGATACAAAGTGTAAGACTTGAGCAATCCATAAACTTATTCACCAGAAACAGATAATTACTTACGGTTGACCAAAAACCATAATGATATCGTCTCCCCGTCTTATCACACGCTGGCTATCGTCCCAGCAGTCATCGTACTTACCGGTGCGTCATCTAATCTTGATGACGATTCCAACACGCGATGACACCATGACAGTCTTGTGGGTCCCGTTCGAAAAATTCATGACTTCACAGTGAAGACTCTACTTTTTGATGTGAAACTGAATTACCAAACTCAGTAGCTTGATCGATGAGGCGGCGGTCTTGTAATCTGGTGGACGATGGTTCGATACCCAAGTTCAGCAAAGATTTGGTAAAGTGAGTTTGAGTTGTTGTGATATCACGATTGTGATTAACTTAAATACCTATTTTCACTTTAACTTTCTGATCTGAGGGTTCAATGTTCGAATCTCGACCATGAATTTTTCGATATCTCTTGGATTAATCCAATTAGAAGGGTTCCATCCCGTTTTTTTTTTTTTCTCTCTCTCTCTCTCTCTCTCTCTCTCAACGTTTTCTATTGTATTTTGACCCGCTGATTCTGAATTTTCCCTTTGCCTCTTTACCAGAGGTGAGATAACTGTGGTTGACGCAGAATGATAGTATACCAAAGTAAAACTGAATAATGTCACACAGCTTCGATAGCTTCCGATCTTGTCCCATTTTAAAGTACCTGGGACCGTCCACAAATGACAGTATCATTTATTCTATGTATCAGATATTTCTTTATTTCTCTTTAATTTTGAAAATTGAAAACTGCAGCCGTACAGGCGCAGTTTTAGAATTTCTATAAAAATCAGTTTTAGAATTTAGAAGAACTTTCGAAACTGGATATAAGAGAACTCTAAGGACCAAGAAAAAAAAAAAAAAATACCTTATAGATATTTTTAAGCCTCAATTTCAAAGGAGGCCCTTATGCATTCGTAAAAAGGTAAGTCGAAATTGAAATAAGAGAACTCCATGGAACATTTTTTTTATTCTTACAACTAGTTTTTTTTTATGAATTTATTTTACCTTATAGTTTTTTTTAAAGCCGCAATTTAAATAAAAGGAGGCCCTAATAGATTCATCATAATGTGGCGTTATCGTGAACGATGTTAGGTAGACAGAGAAGGAATGACTTAGCAGTTCTACCACTGTCTTTACAAGGAGGCTAATAATTGACAAGAGCCCCCAGAACCAAGCCAATGTTGGTCTACTCCCTGTTTATAGTCTCCCAGACAGACTCATAAAGGAGTAAATTGGACCTGAAAATTGTCGAACGACTGTAATGTCTGCCTGTCTCATCAAGTCTAAAAATGTTTGGTAACTTTGGACCAGGACCCATAAGGACATTCTTCCCATCTGTTCACGTGTGGTGACGTTGCACAATAGAGCAGAAGTCTCTAAGATATGGTATGTGTTATCTACAATCTGTCCTGAGCGTGCAGGTTCGATTCCCAATAAAAACCAATTTTATCACTCATTACGTTTTAATTTTAAATCACTCCCCTCCCCTTTTCTCAACACAGTTTTTTTTAACTTTGAGAAAGGGTACCATTAAATCATTATTAAAATCTGTAACATATTATAATTGAAATAAATAAATGGAAAATTTAAATAAAAAAAATTAAAATACAAATTCATAAACTGATAGATAAAACACCTCCCGCATATCTGCTGTTCTCTTCATTGTTTTACTGTCCTCGTCCTTCCAAACTGATTCATATCAAATTTTTGGTATGAATAAATAAGTCCATATCAAATTTTTGATATGAATAAATATGTCCACATCAAATTTTTGATACGAATAAGTAAGTCCATATCAAAAAAAATGTCAAAAAACGCTTGCATACGAGTCTGCAACCATTGGGACATTTTCATCTTTACTATTCAAGGTCCAAAACCCAACTGACCAAATTTCGTATTGTGCGCATGACACATACCTTCTCTCTTCTCTCCCTCTACAATTCAATACTTCGCCATTGTGCGCATAACACACACTTTCCCTCTTCTCTCCCTTTACAATTCAATATTTCGTTACATAATATCGTTACATAATATCGTTACATAATATCGTTACATAATTTCGCCACATAATTTTGGTTATGTGCCAGAGCAAAGACATGAAAATGTCAAAACTAATTTTTGCTATGGACAGATCATGATATATCTGTTTTCCTGCTGTTGTTAACAACACTCCGGGTTTTCATGGTTCAATTTTTATTATATCAGTTCACCGAAGACTCTTCCGGCAGAATTATGAAACAGGACTAGATTTAATCTAAGTGGACACTATCAGCTCACTCAGGCTGTCAACTACTTACTTAGTGCGCTGTTAAGGGATAGTGTCCACTTACATTAAATCTAATCCTGTTTCGTAATTTTGCCCTTAAAGCGATGGTTTTATTGAATAAGAATCAGTGTATGAATTACAACAAAACTCGTATTATTACAAACAGTGGTTCTACTCAAAAACAGAATAGAATGTTATTCATTTGACCCCTCGAGTTTTCGTCTAGAAAACTAATAATAATAATAAAATACTAAAATGTTCTACAATTCTAGTGAAACACAATTTTTTTATTAACAAAATAAATTTCATTTTATTTTGAACTACTCTTAACAAGGAGTTGCCAACTAACACAGTATACATAACTCAAACATTCTTGTCATAAGTTAGTTAAACATTTCAGGGTAGAATGAACGTTTTTGAAGATGAAAATATTTCAGCTGCATCTTTGGATTAGGTAATGCTCATAACTTATCATATCATACTGAACCAAAAGTATCAAATTAAGAGAGTTAAAAACAGCAAAGAAACTTCACCACAAAATTACACACGTCATGTTATTGGTACCTTACTAAAAAGTTCAAGAAAAGAGATATCTATCTAATTTTAAAACGAAAAACGTTTACATTTATTATTATCTTCGAATTTCATAAACTTTTAAATTTGAGTTGATCAGAGTCTTTAAGCCCTGGAGGGCAAATATTTTGTCTTCTTCTTCCTCTTTTGACTTATCTTCTTCTTTTACTTTTCCTCCCACATAATATTTCAAATTTAATTATTATCTATCTCTTTCTTGTTCTCTCTCTTTTTCTCTCTCTCTCTCTCTCTCTTCCTCCGCAGATTTCACACTTATCTCTTTCTCTCTCTCTCTCTCTCTTTCTTCCTCTCTCTGTCTCTCTCTCTCTCTCTCTCTCTCTCTCCCCCCCCTAACTGATACAAAATGGAGGTCTGAATGCTGAAGATCATAATCAACTCCTCCTTCTACTCTCTTTCCTTCCCTCCTCCCTCCTTTTCCTCTCCTCCAGCGCTCCTCCTCCTGTTCCCCCCCCCCATCCCCCCCCCTCCTCAATCTCCTTCAGACCTTCCTGTCTAGGAACAAAATTAAAACTAATTTCCCGAACTCTTGAGTTCTGACACTTTGAATTTTAAGAAGAACGAAGACGAGTAAGGAGAAGGAGGAAGAGAAATAAGAGGAGGTGGAAGAGAAATAAGAGAAGGAGGAGGGGAAGGAGGAACTCCTTTAGGAGTAAGTAGGAGGATAAGGAAGAGAGAAGAAAGAGTAAGTGAAAGGAGGAGGAGGAAGAGAAATAAGAGGAGGAGTAGGGAAAGGATAAGGAAGTTGGAGGATAAGATGAGGGAAGAAAGAGTAAGATAAGGAAGGAACAGGATAAGATGAGGGAAAAAGAGTAAGATAAGGAAGGAGGAGGATAAGAAAGATAAGAATGAGATATATAGGTAGAAAAAATAGTGATAACCAAGTCAACTAGTAATAATATGCAATTCAGGGTCCAACATAACACTTCCGCTGTACCCTTCTCTACAACTCTGCATGAATTTATATCAATGTATCACGATGGGGTGTTACCCTTCATTCGGAGGAAACTTGCAAACCTGATGCTACCCATATTAATCTCACCCAGCCCGGGTAGGGCCGGAATGCCAGCATCACGAAGTATTCACATCGCTGGACGTTGCTTAACGTCGGTGATCCTACGAGAACCGCTGCATTTAACGCTCTACCGACGCGACGCCGGCTAAATAAACTTTAAAAGACTTAAGACAGAGTCTTAAGACAGATCATGTATGTAAATGATTCATTTTTATTTTCCAAGATTCTGACTTTAATTTCCAGCATGGGTACATGTACCAGATGAACTCGAAATCTTTGCCCCAAACCCAATGCTTGTTCCGGTCATACTGGACCTGCCTGCTGACCACTTTATCATGGGCAGCTGGGCTACGCGAGGCCCCGGGCTAATTTATACCCGTGAAAATGGGCGTGAGAAAGAATGGTTCATGGTTCGAATCCTGGAAGGGTTAATGGCAACGTTTGAAGTCCGTTACGAACGTTAAATATCGCTGAAGCTCAACTGAGAGAGGGTCAAACTGTTCGAAATAATACCTTTCTTGTTAGAAGTTGAATTAATAAGTCATATTATACAGATTTAAGTGTTTTAACCCTTTGGGTGGCTTTTTTGTGTTTGTTTGTTGTCTTTTATTTTTTTTAAGAAATAAGAAACAAATCTCATTTGTACTAATCACTTGCACAATATTACAACTACTGAAACTTGCGTTTACTAAATTTACGCTGAACTTGGGACTTGAATCACCGACCTTGAATCGCCGCCTTACTAATCCATCCACTGAGGTCGGTTATATCTATTATTGAAGTGAAGAGGAGATAAACCATCAATGTTAGTTATTTATTCATTTGTCTCCTTTAGGGGACGTTACGGTGCCAGCCATGTCAAGCCAAAAGACGATAACACCAATCGTAGGCGCTCTTAACAGGGTTGGCTTTAGGAAGGGCATCCAGACGTAAATTGTGGAAGTAGGAGTGTCAGAACCAACCAACCTCAACCATGGGGAAGAGGTTGTCACATGACGACCGACGGTAGACTAAGTAGGATTCCGTTTCATTGAATGTCACCCAATGCATGAATTCAACCTAATACATATATTCAACCCAATACCGACCTCAGTTGATTGATCGATAAGGCAGCGGACTTGTAACCTGGAGGTCGGTGGTTTAAGTCCCGGTTTCAGCGTAGATTTAGTAAAGCGAGTTTGAGTAGACGTGATATCACAAAAGTGATTATCACGAATATGATAACTTTAAAAAAAAAACTATATTTGCTTCTGAAAAGGCTGAATAAAAGAAGCATTTCATCATGTTGGCTGTCTCTGTGGAAAAGCTCGGAACTTGGGCAGAAGAAACAAAGCAATTTATAAACGATTTATAAACAAAGTATAGAAAACAACTACTTTAGTAAATTTTTTAGTCTGAATTTTGGTTTTTCTTTGAAATAAATAGTATTTTTTAAGTTAATAGAAGGTATTTTTTTGAAAGTTCTAATTGTTCTTATAATCTGTGAACAAAACATAATATACGTATGAACAAAACAATACCAAACCGATTCTCTCCTCCAAAATCCAAAAGGGTTAACTCTGAATATTCAAAATTAAGACATAAATCTTGTGCAGCTTAATTTGAATATTCCGAACATAAAATATTCACCTCTCTATTCTCTTTTCTAATTTATTTGTTTTTGTTTTTTTAATTATTATTTAAAGAAACATTTCAATTTATTATTATTTTAACGTGTAGTCAATAGGAGTCAAACAAGCATAGTTTTTTTTCTTTTTTTCTTCTTCTTTTAGGATACTTAATCAACAATGCTGGGAAGCGTTCCAGATCGCAATCAGAAATAGAAATTCATCCTGAAACCGCCTGAGTCCTGATGCCCTGATCAACGTTTTTGAATCTTCACAATAATTAACGCTTTTAGTTGCCCGCGGTGCAAAAGTGTTTCCGCTGTGTGCGATAATATAAATTACAGGTACAAAAGGTATTATGCACATCACATTCTTATGTGTGCACATGACATCATGACATGTATGTTTATTGTTTATTAAGAGTTAGAGTTGATTCCCCGGGTAGAAGACTCTTCTTTGTTGGATTTGCCTATGAGTATAATAAAATTATTATCTATTGAATTTTTGATTATTTTTTTGTTGTTGTGTGAATGGTTTTTTATTCGCACAATAATAATATTTTTCTTGGTTCGTGAATGAAGAAGAAGGTTCGTAAGTAATCATTAACCTTCAAATTATGTGTATGTATTTTTACTTTCCTTATCCTATAATAAGGAAAGTATTGTATTAATTTATTTTAAAGGTAATTGTGCCTCGGAACCGCTTTCGCGTTACTTCATCATATTTTAGTACTTTACCTTTACCATCTTTACCAAGCCATTCCGGAAACTGAAAAACCTGAAACACTTGAAACTAAGACACGGAGGTCGGCTGTCTGTATTAGGGAGGTAATTGTCAACTATACATATAATTATGAAGGGCCAGTTAAGTTTCACTGATAACATATCACGACGTGGGTTTTATCCCCCATTCGCAGGAAACTCACAAACTTGCTACCCACATCAACCTTACCAAGCCTGGGTTCTGTCGGAATGCCAGCATCACGAATTCTCACCTCGCTGGACGTTGCTTAACTTTGGTGATGCGACGAGAACCGGTGCATTCAACGCGCCATCGACGATGGTGTACGGCTTTTCTTTCTATCAGATTTCAAGTTACACATGCGTGTTATCTAATATTTTATTTTTTTTTCAGGGTGTTTCTCAATACTTTTTTTATATATTTTTTTTCTTTTAAAAATTATCTAAGTTATCTAAGTTGAACTTTCCATTTGAATATTAAGTTATACAAGTAGTCACCGTGGCCGAGTGAGTTAGCGCGCTAGGCATTGCACGGAGGGTGACCTGGGTTCGATCTCCAGTGGGGCGGGATTTTTTCTACTCTTTCCTTGGTTGTTCGGGTCCACTCATACCTCGTGAGGAAATATGAGTCGCTGCTTTAATGTTAGCAGCGACCACTGGTGGAATTATAGGCAAAATTAAGATACTGGATATTACAGATACGGAAAAGTACTATTATTCTGCGCTAAACACTAAAATTGTGATATAATAGCACAAACAAACACATTTTTCTTATTCTTATATTAAGTTATACACCAATGGTGTCAGAAGTTATACCTTTAATCATCCGGGACTTTGATGAATAGCATCCCCTTCGGCAACAGAGCAACTAGAAAGCGTGACTCGTGTGCAGCGATCTTAAAATCAAGGACGTGATTGTTTTTGTAAGCATGATTGACCACTCTCTCTGATTGGGCGACCACTTCTCAGCACGAACCAGTTAACTGATTCCAGATTGAATGCTATAAGCAGGGTAAAGATTACTTTAATGATTTTTTAAATCGAGAAGATGTTGTATAAAAATTTAGATTTATCTTAGATGAAGCAAAGTGGTAGAGAGAAGAGATGAAAGAGATGTTGGTAGACGAAAGTTGGTAGATGTTGGTAGCTGAATGGGGGAATATTTTTTTCTTGTCACAAATATTTTGGACCACATTATGAAACAGTGTAATAGGTCAGCCATAGCGTATAGAATTAAGAAGTGGGGAAACCAAACCCCATCCTCCTACATCGTGGTCATCGTGGCGTCCTCAGCGCCAGTATCGCAAAAGAGTCTCCTCTCCGCGTCTCTCACCCGTATCAAATGTAAACATAAATATATCAAATGTGAACATAAACATAAATAGAGCGCGAGAAATATTCTACATCTTTGCGATGGTGTCGCGCTATGTGGCGTTTCCATGCAACTGGGGTTCGTTTCCACACTTCATAAATCTACACGTTATGGTTAAGCTAAGCCCGACATACCCTCAAGTCGGATTTTCAACCAATCACAGCACACTATAGCCCGAGTTAAGGGATAGTGTCCACTTAGATTAATCCGGCCCTTATTTTTATTTATTTATTTATTTACCTACACTTTATTTTATTTTTACAAAACAATCATCAACAACAACAAAATATATAACAATAAATTTAAAAAAAAAACTTAGAAATATGTACAAAAAGAAATATTAATTTTTATTACAATTGTTTTGTAATCCGGGGCGAAGTTAACAGGCCCTTAGTATGTTTTGTGCTTTGACCTCGATATGACTACTAAGGTCATATCGAGACAGCGCGGAGGTTTTACCCTCCATTCACTGGAAACTCAGTTACCACATTAATCTCGCCCAGCCTGGGTTGGGACGGGGATTTCAGCCAGCATTACGAGGACTCGAATTTGAACGGTCGTCCATCCAAGTACTAACCTCGCTGAGCGTTGTCTAACTTCAGTGACGGAACGAGAACTGGTGTACTCAGCGTGCCAACGACACGACACCGACGCTCACTAAAGAAATATTTGACACATGTATAAATTAACCAATAGTGTTAGCGTACCACAACTTTAAGTCTAAATCAGTGGCGTAGGAAGGGGGGGGGATTTGGGAAGAAACTCCCTTCCCCTCCCCTCCCGAAATTTTCAAGAAACACTGCAAAATAAACTCATACCTCGGGTCCACTCATACCTCGTGAGGAAAAATGAGTAGTTACTTGTATGAGTAACGACCAGTGGCGGCATTACCAGAGTAAAAAGAAATTAATGTAATAGAATCATTCGAAAAGTACAGGAGGCTCTTAGTAATGCTGCGCTACCAATAAAAATTGTGAAGAGGTCTTGTGCTTCACCACAAATAAAACCATACACTGCAAAATAAATATGATAGAATATACGTAGTCTCTTCCATCCTCAAACCCCCCACCCCCCTTGAAATGTAGGTCTAGCTACGCCACACGCCACTGGTCTAAATTAAACAATAGCTCTCCTAATAGATGGATAGCTAAGAAGTAGTAAGTTACAGTAGACTTACCTATATTAGGTGAGTTATATTATATCAAAAGTAAGTTGCAATATAATCCTCGGAGTTTCAAAAAATCCTGGTGAGTTCTCTTGTAATAATAATAAAAAAAAATCAATATTGATCATTTCGCTTAAAGATTTATAATTTCCTATACTTTCAAGTAACATTTGGATATTTCAACATGTAGCATGTATGTTAACTCCGCAGGCAGTTAAGAAATAAATAATAATGAGAATTTTTCGTAAACCCACATTATCCTGGCATACACAAGAGAGATTGGAAACTGTTTATCATAATTGGGCGGACATTGATTAAAATCCAATAGAAAAGAATATTATCTATTGCTGAAATTATTTCATTTATACTTCTATTTCATTATTTGGTATTCTTTCTAATATACCTACATATAGGTGTAATCTAGAAAATTAGTATGGAACAGTCTGTCCCGGTAGCTCAGTGGTAAAGGCGGCACTCTGTGAATCCAGAGATTCCAGAGGTCGCGGGTTCGAAACCGAGCCGGGACATGATAAGTTATCCTCCTATTTGGGATTTTTACCACATAATAATACGTCTTGGACTTACTGCTGGAATAATGGGATGACTTTACACCCACATGATAATGTAAAAAATCCTTGCGATTATGAATATGAAAAAGTTCCTATTACATGAATATACTCGCAGTTAATGATAAATGTAATAATACAAAATAGAGTGACACAGAAATTTTTCTGCTCTGTTACTTGGATGTTCGGGTGTTCCACTCATACCTCGTGAGGAAAAATGAGTACTGCTTTGATGTAACAGCGACAAGTGCCGGAATTATAGGCAAAATGAGCTGTTGAAATATTCAAGGAAGAGAAAAATATCCTATAATTCTGCGTGCTACCCACTAAAATTGTGATATAATAACACAAAGAAACACATTTGTTTATTTATAGCACGGTAAACAATACCATTACATTATAGTAGAGTACAAAATAAGCTGCACATTCCAATATTGAGTTTTAAATTGCCAATACCAGGTACAGTGTGTTACGCGTGGATTGGTCCATTGAACATACCTACATAATGTACTTAACATTTTACAATACCTACGGGAACATAATAATAAAACGGAACATGATACCAAACCAACAGGAACATAATGTACCGAACGGAAAACAATACACCATTCGTGGGCTCTTTTCGTATATTGAAATATTACAGCTTAACTTACACGACTCTTCCCTGTTTCAGAACCCTCTTCAGTCCATTGGTGTCATTTGGAACACCAGGTGCCCTTTCAGAAGCCTCTTTCACTCTCAAATCCCCGAATCTCCGTTTCAACTGTCACACAACGCACTCGCTCGCGTAATTATTATTGCTTGCTTATTATATGAACAATAATATACAACAACTAATTACAATTATATTACAATTACAAATGCACTGTATAATGTTAAAGCGCTAGTTAGATCCGGTAGCACAGGGATCGTTGTTAATACCACCAGCAATGAATTTTCCTATTAATTTGAGCTTGTGACACATATAAAGTCTAAAGGTAGTGTAGAAAATGCTTGAGCATTAACCTCGCTGGTGGTAACCTTCATAAACACATAATAAGTTAACAGAAAAAATATTAACAAAGCGTTTATATAAACAATCGAGTGTGTTGTGTGACAGTTGAAAACGGAGATTATGAGAGTGGAGAGTATTTCGGACAGAGGCGTCCTGGAAGAAGCAAGAGGATATCGGGCCAAACCCATCCATCAGACAGGCAGTGTTGGCTTTTGGAGTAGCTAGGATTTTCATTGAGATGCTGATGCCAAAATAATTAGGGGTGCTATTCGCTAGGCAGCCAAGCTGTGTCACCGACTAAAGATATTGATGCAGCCAGGATTTTCTTTTTTTTTTTCTTTTTTTTTACAGACGAGTGTTTCACAGCCTTTTTTATTTCTTAGCCATGAAACAGGAGCTACTGTAGACGCTTGTGGTCTGTGTTGTATCTTGGTTTCAGCGTAGATTTAGTAAAGCGAGTTTGAGTATTTGTGATATCACAAAAGTGATTAACACAAATATGATAACTTCGATAAGTCCGTTCAGCTGACGCGTTGAATGCACCGGTTCCCTTGGGATCACGAAGTAAAGCAATGTTCAGCAAGGTGAATACTTCGTGATGCTGGCATTACCGTCGTGTATATGCAGTTGAAAAACGATGTTAAACGATAATACCGTCAGTCAGATAAGTCCGTTGATCAGACAAACATCAGACTATGAATTATAATAGCCAATTTAGGAATTTTATAGGGATGTAATTTCTATTTTTTATCATCATAGGGTGGCATCTGAGAGTGGAGGAATGACTCAGCACTTCTATACCACTGTTTATACAAGGAGGCTAATAATTGACAAGGGTCCCCAGAACCAAGCCAATGCTGGTCCACTCCCTGTTTATAGTCCCCTGTTTATGTTTATGCAAATTTAAATTAAATATATATATTTATGCAAAATCAACTACTTTTTTCTATATTAAAAAAAAAATCTTCTGTGGGTCAGATGTTACACTAGGACACCAAACGCAACACATTCCGAAAAACCATTACATGGATACTTTATTCCGCTACTTTACAACACGACCGTTCTTTACAGCATGGTTGTAACTTTCAAAAGTGGGACCGAAACCTATGTTCCGAACTTTTTACATGCTTTGTAAGTTTCTGGTACAACAGAACTTCTACCGAGCAGACTCTCAGGTGCTGTTTTACTTCTGATCGTATCTTTTACTATAAATTTCGTTTGAAAATGGAGTCGAGAGAGAAAAAAATAGAGTTCACTTATTTGAATAAAGTGCAGTGAGCGTGTTGTAGTGTCCGGATTTGGTGTCGGAACAGGTAGCATGGGAAACGCATTGGATTTCTTTGAAAAATCAGTATGTATGAAGACATGCTTGGAATAAAGTTTTATTGTGAATAACATTTATGTACAACATGTTGTTTACATGTACAATTTTGTACACATACTCATATGTGCTCAGTTACTTACGTATATTATACAACAAATGTATGTGCTCATACGTTGCCGTCTACAGTCGATGGGTAAGACTACAGACTTGTAACTTAGAGGCCGGGTGGTTCGAGTCCCATAGCATCGGAAATATTAATACAATCAAATATCACTGAAGATAAACAACGTCCGACGTGGTAGGGAGTTGGATTGGTGACCGTCATGGTCCTGAATCCATCCATAGCCATCATGACAATCCATCCACGTTCTACTGGCTATATTTTGCGCCAATCAGGCTGGTTGAGGTTCATTTGAATAGCGAGGTTGTTTGTCCAGCAAATTTTGGGTAAAAGCCTCGTCGTGATTTCACCATGTATAATTCAAAGGGACGTGAAGTTAAATTCAAACATAAACATTATTTTACTTCCGATAATTCTTGTGTTCAGTTTTAAAAAAAAAAAAATTGGTCCAATTTTTTTCTGACATTTCTGTCCTTAAACTTAATTGAACCTATACAAAAAATTTAATGTAGAAAATACAAAAGTGTGACAATTTCACAGTAATTATTCTACAGGCAATCTGATAAAATTGACAACAATGTATTCATGAAGCCCGATTTTCATAGAGCATCGGGTAATTTTTTTTCTCATCGAAGTACTATCCACGCTCGACGTTGCTTAAGTTCAGTGATCGGACGAGAACTGGTGTATTCAACGTGATATGAACGTTGGCAATTTTTTTCTGAGAGCATTCCTTATTAAATTTTCCACCCAACCCAAACGAAAGGGTTGGGTGGAAGAGATTACCACAGGCAATAACCCCGCCCTTTAGGTAGGACATTACTTCATTCTTTTTTTTTTTTGTTCTTGTTTCTTTGTTTAATCTTATTGTTTTTCTTTATAATTTCATTCTATTTTACTGTATATATTTTAGTTCTACCTATAATAAAGCTTACTATAATAATAACAAATTTAAATTTCCCAAGTCCTAGGTAATGCGACTTCAGGAATGTCTCTTAGAATAAACCAAACACTCTCTGGTAGCCAGGAACCCATGTCTAGGTAGAGAATTTTAATCTCCAACCAAGTCTGAAACATGGTTATTCCCATAATTGGAGGAAAAAAATCTTCGATTCCAAAGGTGTTCGGGCGAAAAAAAAGAAAGAAAAAAACAGCAAGATAGAATTATTTACAATGCTTTTTTATAGGTTGTACTTGTACTTGTGTAGAATATTTATAAATGTAGCATTGTTCATATATTTATGGGTACAAGACTATACATTTATTTCAGAATGTAAAATTGTAGTCATTGTACACAAGAAAGCTTTTATGTTTTGCCCATGTTTCAATGGTCAAACCAGTTCAAACTTTTGAAACTAGACTGGATTGCGGAATAAAAACTGTAGCTCGGGTAAATAATAGAGCTTCTGCCAGATGCTGAACACTGTGATGGTTACGGGTTGCTTGTTTTGTGCAACAGTGCCTCATATGAGGGGGGTGAGATCCTAGAGGACTAACAGAGAACGGACTGGCCAACCCTAAGTGGTTAAGTGCATTGGTTACTAATCCGGAGGTTGCGGGATCGAATCCCGGTCGGTGCGGAAATTTCTGACCGAAATTTTTCGTTTCCGGAATGGCATGGATGTAAAGGTAAAGTGCCCTGAAGTAATGCGAAACCAGTTCCGGGGCACACTTACCTTTATTAAAAAAAAACTCTAACAAACCAGGCTAAGTTTCAGTTAAAGGCTTATAAAGAAAAAGCCCATGTTCTCACGAAGTCAATCGACATAGAACTATGTGGTCCAGAACGAACCAAATTTTCTATTGAGATGACAGCCATGAAACAGGAGCTAATGTAGACGCTTGTGGTCTGTGTTTTAGCCCATCCGGTAGTATGCCTCCCATCTGATGGACGAAAAGTGACAATACTTCCCATTTAGGTTCTGGGTCGCACCGAAAGGTATCCCTAACAAACAACCGAATGTAACAAAATTTTGAACAATTTTTTTTTGTCGGCGCGGGGATTTGAACCCGGGACCTTCCGCATGAAAACTGAGTACCTTACCAGTGAGCTATTCGTGTGCTCTATTAGTACGATGGCCACTGGATCTGAACCCACAAATACGCCTCTGATTTGAACCCATTACTTTTATCCTCGGATAATAATTTGCTCCAACAACCGTATGTTCCTGTGTCCTGTTCAGAGTCCACTGTTCTTAATACTTTGCCGATCCAATGCACCAACGAGTACTCTGGGTACTTATGTACCAGAACATAGAAAGACTTACCGTTTGGGCCATGTTGGTACAAGATTTGTAGCACTGCACATTCTGGTAGAAAATTTGTTACAACATCACATTCAAGTATAAAATTTGTAGCAACAACCAATATTGGCAAGGTGTCTGGTATGTTCGGAACAAAAATGTTTAATTTAATGTTGTTTCCAACCAAAGTGGATGTTTTGCACAGGTGTTAGAAAAAGTTGATCAGGCTTGTTTTTTCTTTTCTTTTTTGTCTCTTTCTGCAAAAATGGTCGTGTTTAGTAAATTTCAACAGCAATTAACATTTTCTCCTTGCACGTAACTTCTTGTATGTTCACCTTTTTTGTCACTTAGGCAGTAAATTCTTGAAGAATGTTCCTTTAGAATGTTTTCCCTTACGAATAGTTTTCAGATATATCTCAACATTGTATATTTCCAAGGCCTCATTTAGTGACCCTGTCACAAGGATCACAGACCACAAACGTCTACAGTAGCTGCTGCTTCATGGCTACGAAAAAGAAAAAAAAATTAATAAATAGCATTGTACATAAAAATGAGGACATACCTGAGCAACTGTTTATTTCTATATAAGATTAGTCACTAGTCATCGGGGTGGTGAGCGTAATAAAGAGATATTTCACGGCTTTTTTTAATTTTGAAGTTTTTTAAAAGGCGATGTGCCACTGTCGATGGCACCGGTTCTCATAGGATTACCGAAGTGAAGCAACGTCCAGCAAGGTGAAGACTTCGTGATGCTGGCATTCCGGTCCAACCCGGGCTGGGTGAGGTTAATGTGGGTAGCAGGTTTGTGAGTTTACTGCGAATGGAGGGTAACACCCCCGTCGTGATATGCTGATATGTCCATGCAGTTGAAAGTGACGTCAAACACAAATTGCAAAAAAATGAGAGATTTCACAGCCTTTTTAATTGTGTGTATATCTAAAAGGTGGTGTTATTGTGTATTGGCTGTATTGCAGTCTAGCTGGGATCTACTATAAACAGGAAGTAGACCAGCAGTCTGGCAGGGGGACTATAAACAGGAAGTAGACCATCATCGGCGTGGTTCTGGGGGCCCTTGTCAATTATTAGCCTCCTTGTAAAGACAGTGGTAGAAGTGCTGAGTCATTCCTCTGGCTACCATTGTTAATGATGACGCCATGCTATGATGATTGTGTATTGCAAACTCTTCCACCAAACCCTTAAGTGTAATTAATTATATTCCCAATGCAGGATTCGAAAAACCTTGTCATGTGTAATACTGAGGTTGGTCCAATGTTGCTTCATTTTTTTTAATTTTAGCAACTGTCTACACTGACAACAGAAAGAGGTTTTTCTGGAGAAAGCAATTCTTGACAGGACATTTGCGTTCTTATTGAATGAAAGACTAAGAGAGATCAGGTTTTTCATTCATACGTATCGTTGTATTTCTTTTTTTTTTTAATATGAGTGTTTCACAGCCTATTTTATTTCCCAGCCATGAAACAGGAAACACCTAACCTAACCTAACAGTAGACGCTTGTGGTCTATGTTGTAGCCTGCCAACCCCGTAGTGTGCCTCCCCTCTGATGGGCGAGAAGTGACACACTACATCCCATTTAGGTGCTGGGTGAACACGAGCGCACCGGAAGGTATCCCTTGGAAACAACTGTTAGCAAATACAAATTTTTGTTGACGCGGGGGTTCGAACTCGGGACCTTCCGCATGGCGAGCGAGTGCTTAACCACTGAGCTATTCGTGCGCTAATTTGTATGTGTTCATACTGTTCATGGCATTAATAAAAAATAATAATCTTTGACAGAAAATGGTTATCGACAAAGAGTGTAAACAAAAAGGCCTCACTGAATTGTAGAAACAATCTAACTACTGAACTGTTTGAAAAGTTACAGGTCTCTAGACCAAAACTGAACTTGTCTAGAGGCATGAAAACTTTGGCGAAAGTTTCGCAATGAGAAGTGACAGACACACAAAAGTTTGTGTAAATTTAATTCAATTAGGAAATTGTGAATTTGTTATTCCTGTTCTTACAAAATTATAGGCACAATAATATAATTATGTAGACACTTCTGTAAAATAATGAGAGTAGGTGTAATCTGTGTGCTATATCTTATACCTAATTATGTAAATCACAATGTAATGTAAAAGAAATGGACAAAGATACACATGTATATTATATTAATTTATGTGTTAATCACTTTTGTGATATCCCACTACTCAAACTAGCTTTACTAAATCTATGCTGAAAACGGGACTTGAACTACCGACCTCCTGGTTACAAGTCCGCCGCTTTACCGATCAAGTTACTGAGGTCGATTTTATGTACAGCTATTGTATAATATTAAATTCCTCTTGTTAACTTTAAAATCAGTAATTTTTTTCAATTGTAAATTTAATCCACAACTACTAAGCTAGTGTAATTGGCATTTCAAATTAACCCGTTTCGTCGGATCACTAAAGTTAAAAACGTCCTGAGAGGTCAAGACTTGATGGGTGACCATGAGCACTGAAATTTGAGTATAATGCTAGCTATTCCCGACTGAATAGCTCAGCGTGGATGGATATAATCGAATTTTCTTAACATTTTCCAAGACAAAATATAAAATATATATGACATTTTTGAGTATCTTGGCACAGTACCCATACTGCCCATCTCTAATTCAGAATGGATAAGTTTTATGGGGTTTGTTTTGTGAGTTTTCAGCGAATGAATGGAGGGTCTCTCGTCTCATATTAGTTAAATAAAAGAGAAAATTATATTTTCGTATTAGGATGTGTCAAGCACAATGTCAGGCATTTTCATGGCAACTTATAAACGAAGTTGCCTTGAAGATGTCTATAGTTACAGTAGGAACTAGTCGACTGTTTTTTTCTTCTTTTTTTCTCTCTCTCTCAATTTAACAAGTAAATTTAAAATTCAAGTCAAGTGAAGAACTATTTTCTTTTCATAAAAAAGAAAGGTAAAAAAAAAAAAAAAAAAAAAAAACAGAATCATTTCTAACTCAATTATTCTGAAGATATCACAATAGCCTGAAATTTTCATATAAAATTATATTGGTTAAGCCCCCCCCCCTCAAAAAAAAAAAAAAAAAAAAAAAAAAAAAAACGATACACAGCACATGCTTTAATGTTAAGGTCACAAAAAAACTTGACTAGAAACAAAATCATGTATTGTAATGTCACTTAAAAAGACCTACTTATAATTTCTATAAACGCCGTTCATTTGGTCAGGTTATGCAATGTGTAATGTGTTTCAAAGTATTATTAGCGGAGATGCCTTGAGCACTAAAAATAATACGAATAATGTGATCTCTTATAGGTGTTATGAGCCAGCGTCGTCGATGGCACATGAAATGCACCAGTTCTCGTTCTGTCACTGAAGTTAAGCAACGGCCACCCTAGTTAGGACTTGGATGCTTGACCATTCAAGTTTGCACCAGTCGTGATGCTGGCTATTCCCGGCCATATTCAGGCTTTGAGTATTTGGTTTGTGAGTTTCCATCGAATAACTATGTTTATGCAATTGAAAGCGATGTGAATATATAATAAAAAATAATCAAAAATAAAATGAAAAGGTATTTAATCTTCTCGGTTGAATGAACTCATTTCATCAAACGATATGTTACACATACATCATTTTGAGGAAGAAGTTTTTTTAAACTTCCATAGAAGAGAAAATGAGAAACTCGAAGTGAAATATTTAGCATACTTAGGCAAATGAAACTAAATTTATTGACTCTGAGAGTGTATAAATAAACGTAGATTCTATAGACTATATTATACAGGGTATAAATTTTTTTGTGACTTCTGTCCGTAGTCCATCTCGGATCCTATCCTCGGTCGGAGCAGACTTTTCACACAGAAAATTCTGTTTCCTCCGTATATGTGCCGCAGGCACTTCCAGCACTACCCACGGTGGGTGAGGTTAATATGCATAGCTGGTACAATTCCCAGCGAATGGAGGGTAAAACCCCCGTCCTAATCCAGGACGTTAAATCAAATAGAATCGTTAGCGTTAGGAAATTCGTAAGAATGTGCCAAAACCAACCAACCTCAGCGATGAGGCTGAACTACGTCGACCCTGCTTAAGTGGTATAAGACAGAGTAAAAGAAGATGAAAAAATATTTTTTTCAAACATTTAATACCTTGAAATCCCTTTTTAATTCTTTGAAAGGAATGTCTAACAATTTTATTACAAACCTAATTCACATTTTTAACATAGTATATACTAGGTACATTGTTTGTGTAGTGCATTAGGCTTACACGCACGCTGACCTGAGTTCGAATCAGACATGGAATTTTTCGGCAATATACTATGGATTTTTGGAGTCCACTCATGCCTCGTGAGGAAAAATGACAACCTGTTTTGATGTGAGTAGCGACCAGTGACGGGATTATGGGCAAATGATATAGTATAATTATGTACAAGAATAAAAAGAAAACAGAAAAAAGTCCTTTGATTCTGCGCTTTACGAACTTTAATTATGATAGGTAAAATAATACATAAAAAGAAATCTCAAACGTAGAACTTTGAGTCCCAGGTAATTAAAAATATTTTTTGTGAGACTAGTTTGACTAATTTTATTGTGACATTACACAAATAGATACAAATAGGTAGACACCTTTTTTTTTAGGTATATTTTTCATGGTTAGGAAATAAAATGTCTTTTTTATCAGTTCAAGTTTTAAGGACTAGATTGGACTAATAAAATTAGTCCCTGGGGACTTGATTTATATAAATAAATAAAATTGTTAGGAAATAAAATATCTGATGGTCGTCAGAGTCTCAAACTTAACCCTGTTTTGGGTGATTCCCTTTGTAAGTGAAGAGAGAGAGAGAGGGAGAGAAAGAGCAAGAGAGTATTAAAGATAAATAGACAGTATGTGAGAGTAAAGGTGTTTGTGAGAACAGCAGTACAGAGGGGAGAGAAAAGTACAAGCGGAGATAAAGAGAAAGATAAGTGAGAGAGAAAGAAACAGAGAGAGATAAATGCAGGAATTTTCATAAAGAAAGAGAGAGAGACACACAGGGAGAATTAGAAAAAGTAAGTTTAAGAAAAATGAGAAGATAAAAACATAAATAAAGATAAGGTGGAAGAGTGAATTAGATACAGTAGCGAGGGTGGAGGGAGAAAAAGACAAAAGTAAAGAGATAAAGAGTAGATTGGTAGAGAGAGAAGTAGATGTGGAGAGAGATAAATGCATAAGATTTAAAGTAAGATAAAGCGAGAGAAAAAGAATAGTCTGACTGGGGGACGTTAAACAGGGAGAAGACCAGTGTCCCGCTAGAGGACTATAAACAGAGAACAGACTAGCCAACCCTTACGAGCCAGGCTAGCTTGCAGTTTCCCAAGGGTTTAATGGCTTATAAAGAAAAGTCCAAGTCCTCATGATGGTTGATCGCACATAGAAATATGTGGCTCAGGACGAGCCAACTTTGAAATAAAGTTGGCTGGAGACCATCACTGACCCCTCCAGCTGTAGCCAAGCTGGCTACAACAACAACAACAAGAGAAAAAGAAAGAAAGAGAGAGAGATATTGAAAATAAAATAGGAAAGAGCAGAAGAAGTAAGTTAAAGAAAAATGAGAGGACAAAAAAGATAGATAAAGGGTGTTAGAGAGAGATAGAAATAGAGAGAGAGAGAGATAAATATATAAGAATATAAGTAAAGAAAGATAGAAAGAGAAAGAATGAGAGAGGGATTTAAAATAAAACAAGAAGGAGCAGAAGAAGTAAGTTTAAGAAAAATGAGACGATAAAAAAGATAGATAAAGATTAAATGGAAGAGTGAATTAGATACAGAAGCGAGGGTGTAGGGAGGAAAAGAGAAAATTAAAGAGATAAAGAAATGAGGGGTAGAGAGAGAGAGAGAAATAGATATATTATAGGGAGAGATGAATGCATAAAGATTTTAAGTAAGTGAGAGAAAGAGAGAGATAGACATGGCGTGAGATATAGTGGTGCAAAAAAGATACCAGAGAATATTAGAGAGAAAGAGAGGGATAAAAGTGAAGGTAGAGAGGAAGAGAGTTTTAGTGAGTAAGAGAGGAGATAGAAATGAGAAAATGAGAAGGAGAGGGAGAGAGAAAGAGAGAAAACAAGAGATGGAAGGAGAGATAGAGAGAGAAGGAGAACTGCTTAAACTAATAAAAATGTTATCCCCAGTGAAAAGTGATGCTTATTTATTGTTTTTATTCCCAAAGCAATACTTCTCTCGCTCCCTCCCTTTCCCACTTCCTTACTCTCTCTCTCTTTCTCTCTCTATCCCTCTCTCTAAATCTCTTTCTCTCTCTCTCTTTCTCTCTCTATCCCTCTCTCTAAATCTCTTTCTCTCTCACACACACAAAAACACGTCTCTTCCCAAGTGTGGGAGGAAGACAGAAGAGAAGAGAGAGAGAGAGAGAGTCAAGTATGGCAATTTACTAAATGTAAGTAGATACATGTTAACCCTCTGAAGAAGTACCAAAAATATTACAACAAGAACGATGAGACAAATAGGTCTCTTTTTTAGCGTTCTATTTTTATTTTATTTTTCCACTGTACCAAAGGATTTCGAAGGCTGTACAGAGGGGCAATGCTGCATGTGTGGAAGGAACCATGCCCCCCGTTGAAGCATTCAACGAAAAAATTATTTTTTAATAACATGTATTCAATATATTATATTTCACAGAATAAAAAAAAGCGTTCTATTGATCTCATGTTGTATTGATCTCACACAGCCTCCGTGGCGTAACTGGCCGTGGTCCAGAGATCCTCACTTCGATCCCCGGTCGGAGAAGACTTTTCACACGGAAAATTCTGTTCCCTCCGTACACGCGAGGCTGGCTCTACCCAGACTGGGTGACGTTAATGTGTGTAGCTGGTACGATTCCCAGCGAATGGAGAGTGAAACCCGCGTCCTAATCAGGACGTTAAATTACATAGAATCGTTGGTGTTAGGAAGGGCATCCAGACGTAAAAAATGTGCCACAACCAACCAAACTGAACCTTGAGGTTGTACAATGCCGACCCCAAGTAGGTTTTGGAAAAGGCAAAGTGCAAGAAAATAGAAAAAAAAAAAAAAAAAAATGATGATTGATCTCATGCTGCAAGCAATAGTTGTCGAAAAAATAATTGATCCATTTAATTCCAAAGTAGACCTATGATTGACCAAAGCCGATGATACGTTTAATACACTAATTCTATTTCTATCAAGTTAAACAACGTCCAGCGAGGCTATGGCTTGGATGGCTATGCCTCCCCTCTGATGGGCGAGAAGTGACACAAACAATTGTATTCAAACTTATCGATGGTCTAAACATTGGTAGGTTTTTTAAAGTCGACATGAGTGTGGGAGATCTTGCATGATATAAGACACTTCAAATTTGAATCCTAATGATGTTAGTTAGAGGTTCTTTTGAATAACTGATTTGTGAGTTTCCAGCGGATGGAAACTTATATCATGCAAGACTCTCCCACACTCATTTCGACTTTAAAAAACCTACCAATGTTTAGACCATCAATAATTTTGATTACAATTGTTTGTTTCACTTCTCGCCCATCAGAGGGGAGGCATACTACGGGATTGATAAGCTAAAACACAGAACACAAGCGTCTACAGTAGCTCCTGTTTCATGGCTACTAGATAAAAACGGGTGTGAAACACTCATCTTAAAAACAAAAAAAAAATACATTTTCAAAACAAAAAAAAACTCCTCACTAATGCTAGCAGGCGGGGTAGAGCATGCAAACACTTTCCACTTACTATCACTGCTTTCTATTTTAAACATGAAAAAAATCCTACCGCTTGCTACAAAGGGTTAACACATATTATAAACGCTCTTCTACACAGCTTTCTCGTGAAGCACACATGGCTGCTATTTTTCTTCCAGGCTTGTAACCATAATAATAATAATATCTTCCAGACTTATTCTATTTCAAAACCCCAAGTGGGAAGATAAATAAAATGGTCTAAATTTAAAATGCAGAATACATGGTATGATAATATTACTCAATGGCCCAACGGGGTATAAGCAAATAAGCTTACAATGCGAAAAACAAGAATACTTCCGATTTCTAATATAAGAAGTTCGTCGGAAGTAAAAATAAAACAAATAAAATGTCACCTCGTCATTACCAGCTTAACCCAGGCTGGGTGAGGTTAATGTGGGTTAGTGAGTTTCAAGGAAGTGAGGAGTAAAACCCCCCTCTAATTATAATGAGAACTAGAAATGCAACATGTAGGTAACGTTAGTATTCAGTGCCCAGGAGTTCTCTAGTTAAGTATGTGAGCGGTCTGATAAACAAGATGTGGCGGGTTCGAAACCAACGTGGGACATGTTTCTGACCACATAAATATTTGGGTACCTATAAATAACTCCTTTGCTATGTCTCTCTCTCTCTGTGTCTGTCTCTTTCTGTATGTCTCTCTGTCCGTTTGTCTATCTCTCTCTCTCTCACTATCTCTCCATCTCTTCGTCTCTCTATTTCTATCTGTCTCTTTCTCTCCCTCTCTTTCTCTCCGTCTTTCTCCCAATAAGTTAAACTTTAGCTTAGGAGGTAATAAAAATGGAGGTATATTCAATTTATTGATGTAAATAAAGTTCATACATTCAATTCAATACAATTCTTCTCTCTCTCCCCCTCTCTCTCTCTCTCTCTCTCTCCTCTCCCTCTCCCTCTCTCTCTCCTCCCTCTCTCTCTCTCTCTCCCTCTCCCTCTCCTCTCTCCTCTCTCTCTCTCTCTCTCTCTCTCTCTCTCTCTCTCTCTCTCTCTCTCCTCTCTCTCTCTCTCCCCCAACTCTTTCTCCCAGTAAGTCAACTTTACCTTAGAAGGTAATAAGTATGTATCTTCAATTTATTGATGTATACGTAAATAAAGTTCATACATTCAATTCTCTCTCTCTCTCCCACTCTCTTTGTCTTTGTCTCTCTCTACGTGTACAAAGACAACATGCCTCACTAATAACCCCGCCCCCTCCTCATGCAATAACATCTCATATTATGTAACTCACTTCCAATGCATTGTGATGACTTCATCAGGTTCTGAATGCATCGGGTTACCAGAAATCCTTTCATCTGCTAACAAGTTTTGCATAATTTTCCAATTTTGTCTATCGTGTCTTAGTTTCTCTCTTTTTCTACCTCTATTTCTGTCTCTCTCTCTCTCATTCTCTCTCTTTCTCACTCTATCTTTCTATCTATATCTCTCATATATATCTCTCTCTCTTTCTCTCTATCACTCTCTCAATCTCCTTCTCACTCTCAATCTCTCTCTTTCCCTCTCTTTCTTTTTCTCTCTTGATCTCTCTCTCTATCACTCTCTCAATCTCTTTCTCTCTCTCTCTCTGATTCTATCTTTCTATCTTTCTCTTTCTTTCCCTCTCTTTCTCCTTCTGTCTCTTTATCTCTTCCATGATCACCTTTTCAATATTCGCTTATAGCTCTATCCTGAGTGTGTGATGGTGTATTGGCAATCTACCAAAGGTAGACAGCCGCTTTTGTATGTATTTTAAATAAATTATCAAGTTTTCTCTTTCATGATAATCAGGGTTAGGTGATGAAAAATACTTTAACCTCACCGGGTGGTTGCCTTTCACTAAAGAGTGTTACTATTGTTTGTATAATTTTATTTTGTTACTATAAATTTTGTTATTTTCTATTGTTATCATACATTACAAAGATCCTTTTCTTTGTATTACAACAAACATCTACCTTACTAAGAGCCTCCTTTACAAATGAATTATCTAGAGATAATAATAATCTTCTGCGCTGGTTATCCCGCTACTGGTCATTGTATTTTATGTTTAGCACATTGCATAGTTTATAATTTTTGGGCTCTCGTAGGAAAAGTTTGATTTTATTTTATGCACATTGCTAGTTCATAAATTTCGACCTCTTTCGTGGGAAATTCGATTTTATTTTATGTTTAGCACATTGCATAGTTCATAGACTCTGGGCATGATAGATAAAGCTAGCCAGAATAGATGGCCCGTTGAATACACCAGGTTCTCGTCAGATCACTGAAGTAAAGCAACGTTAAAGCCAGCGTCGATGGCATGTTGAATACACCGGTTCCATTCAGAACACCGAAGTTAAGCGACATCGAGCGAGGTTAAGACTTGGATGGGTGACCATTCAAATTCTAATTCTCGTGACGCTGGCTTTTCCCGGCCCCACTCAGGCTGGGTGAGGTCAATGTGAGTAGCAGGTTTGTGAGTTTCCTGCGAATGGAGGGTAAAACCCCCGTCGTGATATGACCATGGCAGTTGAAAGCGACGCGACGTTAAAACCCCACTTAAAAAAAAAAAGCAACGTTCAGGGCCAGCGTCGATGGCATGTTGAATACACCGGTTCCCTTCAGAACACCGAATTTACCGGCCGGCATTACCGGCTTCACTCAGGCTGGTTGAGGTTAATGTGGTTAGCTGGTACGATTCCCAGCCAATTGAGGGTAAAACCCCCATTCTGAGTCAGATAGTCAGGATGGCCCCATCACTTCAACATTGATTCTATTTGGTTAACAACTGACAATTATATATTTTTTATATTTCAAATTTTATTAACTAGTTCTATTTTATCCATTAAATATCCACAGTCTACTGTCTCTTCCCTGCCCTTATCAGTTTTGGTGAGGTTGAATTGACTAGCCCAGAATATGGTGGGTAAAACCCCCGTCGGAATATGACCATGTTGTTCAAAGCTACGTTAAACCCAAATTAACAATATTATTTGATTTCTTTTACTCTTAAAATGATCGAATAAAGGGGAACCTATTCCCACAATATTCGTAATAATAATAATACTCTTTAGTGGAAGGCATCCACCAGGCGAGGTTAATGCTCAAAGTATTTTCTGCCACCTAACCCTCAGAGTCTTATTATTATGTGGTCACAAACTCAAATTAATGAGGAAAAATTCATACACTGGGTGGGATTCGAACCAACGGATCCCTATGCTACTTGGATTACTAGACTAGCGCCATAACCACTTGACTACCAGTGCACGGTATACTCGTACTGTCAAATTCTTGAACAAGTAGACTCCTTGATAAGTTATCTTACTTTTTGTTAGAGTGTCTCAGAAAGAAATGTGCAAAATGACAGTATCAATTAAAATATAATAATAATATGGCCCGGTAAACGGGTGTATATTTACGGACTAGTCCTTGATAAGAATCACAAACATTTTAACAATAAAATTTTAAACAGAAAAAAAAAGAAATTTTAAGTATTACAGGTAGTAAGACAAAGGAAAAATATAACACTACAGATTGACATAATTAGTTGCCTACATTACTAAACAAAATATATGGTAGCAACAACGTGATAAAATTAAATGTCAATTGAAAAAAATAACCATGTCAAATTATATATTTACGTTGTTACAACCATGTATACCTATATTTATTCATATTTAGGTTATTGACAGACAGCTGATGGAGGATACCTGTTTTACGATATTCAAAATTACGTTTCAAAAAAACTAATTTGCACTTGAGATACAAAATTGATAGTTTCGTATGCATTGTGTTATTCTTTCACAATTGTGGTGAGACTAGTGGGTAGCTTAGCATTATAAAACACGAAATCTCATAAATTTCCACTCTCCTTATTCCTTATCGTAATATCAATACAAATAGCTACTCATTATTCCTCACGAGGTGTGAGTGGACCCCGGACAAGCAAGAGAAAATGGCTGCACTGCTCGGGATCGAACCAAGATCACCGTGGTTGCAAGCCAGCACGCTACTCCACTCTACCACGATGACTACTCACTATACAATGTATACATATCACTCACCACCTATCTACTCATTTTTCCTCATGAGTGGATCCAGGACATCCAAGTGATTCAAGTACATAAGTTCAACTTGTTTGAAATCCAGCACCTAAATCGAAAGCATTGTGCCCCATCAGAGGGGAGACATGCTACGGGATGGGCATTGGGCAATGGGCACCCCAACACTGACCAGAAGAGTCTACAGTAGCTCCTGTTTCATGGCTACGAAAAAAAGACTGTAAAAGAACATTTATCTTTAAATAAAAAATGATACTAGTACCTGAAAAGTAGAAAATATGTATCTGTGCCTTTGAAGATCGAACCCACGGTGACTACTTTTGGTTTAGAATTGTTTTCGTTACGTTAAAATACCAAATATTAATTTCTCTTTAGCCTATTTAATTTCTATATTTTATTTTGTTCACATTCCATGCAGGTAAAGTCACACGAAGTTTTTGACTTTGGCAATCCAGAGAGAACACTTGCTGCGTTACCTCTCTGGATTGCTAGAGACAATCTTTGTGTGAGAAAAATAGCCGCCAACTTTGAAAAAAAAAAAAACTTAGTTTCTCTTAGTTTTACAAACGGGGCCTAGGATTTTTGGGGGGGGGGGGGGGGTTAGCGGCGCTCTTTCAAATGCATGGTCATATCACGGGATAGGTACTCTGAAAATGTGTATAAAAAATACATTGGTATTTACTTGATTAAAAAAAAAAAAAATGCAGACATGTCGAAACAGAACTACGAGTACAATAGAGTACTTGAAAATTTTAATCATTTATTTATTTTATTTAATAAATATTTTTTTTTGAAATTTTCAAGTACTCTACTGATTTTATGCATTATAAATTAAAATAGCTCTCGTATAAAGGGTGCTTGACATTATTTTATAAAATAATCTTATCTGAGTCTCCCATTGACAAAAAAAAATACTACTGTTAATAATAAAGCGTGAAATAATCGATTAGGAAATCGATAGGGAAAATGATTTCAGTCGAATATTTTCGATTCAGTACCTCTTGAACCAGACAGCAAGCAACATGAATTTTCTACTGTCACTTCTAGGAGCACTGTGTCTTGCTCGGACTGCCGTGTGGGCAGTTGAAATAGACCCGAGTTCTGAAATTCAGCAGAGAATTAGCAATGTTCTTGAGGTAAGAGAAATGGAGTATAATCAAATTTATTTTTGTTTTTTTTTCATCACAATTTTAGTGGGTAGCGCAGAATTATAGGACTTTTCTTTTTTATTTTCCTTATTCTATAGAAAGGAAATTTTCGACGGTCAGTTTTCAGTGCCATAACACGTGATAGGGTCCCCAGAGCCTAAATCCAAAGTTTCAGCCATTAGTCCGTGTGTTGGTCTGTCTGTAAACAAGTTATCTCAAGAACGGTAAGAGCTTGAGACTTGAAATTTGGTATGTAGACCTCATTAATAGACAGTACGCGACACGAAACTTTTCGAAAAAATAATAGGGGTCTATTTTATCATTTTTTTTCTTATCTTGAACTTTTTGTACCTCGGCCCCAATTTACCGGAATATTTGGGTGAGGGATGGGGGTTGTGGCATATTAAATCACATAATTTTGAGGTGCTGATTACGAATTTAAAAAAATAATAATAATAAAGAGGTTTCTATTATATTAATTGATATTTATTTCGCAATCTTATTGCCTTTTTCACAAATTTAAAACAATATTCTGCACTCCTTTTTGTACATACATCATTCTCGTCCAACATATACATCCTGAGATCATTGAAATTGATTTCTTAGTGGTTGTGTAGATATCTTTGTGAAAAACTCGAATGACACTAAAATATATCAAAAAGGTTGACATTAATGAAGTTTAAAATTAAACTTATATCCAGGTATGACTGTATCATTATTTCATAACAATTAAAACGAATAACATTCTCACAATCTTAATATATAAATGTCAAAGTCACTGACTGACTGACTGATCATCGCTCTACAGCCCAAACCGTAATACCTAGCGAGTTGAAATTTGGTAGGTAGCTTTGTCTTATAGTTTAGATGTTCCCATCACAACACCTGCCATTGGCGAAAAAGGATAATTTGCTTTCACGGCCATGCCTCGGCCCGCAAAGCGGGCGACAGCCCGCTAGTAAATTATACACTTTCAGGCCCCAGCTATTGGCGGCAGTGGCGACGCCTCCGACGCCCAGCGTGTGCAGCAGTTCCGAGAGTTTGTGGCCGAGTTTGGCCGCAACTATGGCAGCGACTGGGAGTTGCGGCACAGGTTTGCGGCGTTCAAGAAGAGCATGGCCGCACTCGACTACTATGCGGCGGGGGAGAGGGGCAGCGCCGAGTATGGCATGACAGAGTTCATGGACTACGCAGGTGGGTTCCGCGCTATTCCCGGCCCAACTCAGGCTGGGTGAGGTTAATGTGGGTATCTTGACTACTATGCGGCGCGGTGGGTGCTGCTATTCCCGGCCCAACTCAGGCTGGGTGAGGTTAATGTGGGTATCTTGAGAACTATGGGGTACAGGAGAGGGGCAGAGCTGAGTACGGGATGACCGAGTTCATGGACTACGCAGGTGGGTGCTGCTATTCCTGGCCCAACTCAGGCTGGGTGAGTTTAATGTGGGTACTGTGGGTAGCTTGACTAATATACGGCACAAGAGAGGGGCAGGGCTGAGTAATTAGGGTGGAGCGAAATCGCACTTTTATTTTTATTTTTTAATGGAATAGTGAAAAAAAGTTGTCTATTGGCGAGAAACTTCCAAATCTGTCATTAATTTTTTTCTAAAAAATCGGGAAGATGCGCCCCGAGCCCCGCCCACTTTTGCAAAATTGTCATTTATAGGCACTTTTCCTATGAATTTTCTAATTTTTTTAGTAATACTTTTTGAAATGGAATAGTTGTAAGTGTTTACTTAATAGAATGATCCATCATTATAAAAATAAAAAATAGTCAATTTTAAATGGTAAGTCCCGCCCCAAATTTGTCCAAATCCAACAAAATTTTCTAAAATCAGCAAAAAAGACCCATATCTGCCGAATTTTCTAATTTTTCTGGGACATTTTTCCGGAACAGAATAGTATTTAAATACAAAAACATACTATCCTCGTTTACTTAGATTAAAAAGTTTTATAAAATTTACACGTTAAGTACCGCCCCGAGCTGCACCAAGGCCGCCTAATATTCTAGTAATAAATAGGTATCTCTAGGCTCTCTACTAAGAGGATGGGCTCATGTACTGTGGTACACACAGATTTTTTTTCATTTTTCCAGGGTACTTTTACAGGACACAATATTACTGAAGTACTACTTTATACTCTTTTCGTACACTTGTAACAAAAATTGACTCATATATCACATTCTTAGTGTCGCCCCAAGTTGGTGAATTCATTAGTATATTTTTATATGCTACATGGGTAAAACACCCAAGTTATTACAATGAATAAGAACAATATATTGATGAACGGAACATTTTCTTCATATTATGTATAATTAAAATGAAACATAAATAGTTAATAAAGGTAGGTAGGAGGTATAAAGTTATACAAAGTAAATTTGAAAGATTACAAATTACGTATTGACATTGGAAAGTACCTTTCTTTTTTTAAAAAAAAACTTCAATTTTTCAAAACCGATTTGGACATTTCTAACTAAAAATTTGCTAATTTTATTTATTATTCAGGCAAAGTCCTGTTTTGTACGAAACACTGGAATCATTCTTCTGGATCCAATGATTCCTTATCAAACCATCTCTGGCTTCATAACCAATCACAGTGCTTGATGCATTTGTCACAAGTTTGATGTACCTTGCGACGCACTGTGTGTGGCAGGGCACATCTGGAATAAAGTTTTTGATGTGTTGTTTTCAACAATGTTGGCCAGATCTTCGATACTGATGTCTCTTATAAGGGGGCTCAGTCACAGGAACTTCGTGCCACTATATTAAACTGCTGTAGGATGTTGCTACAGTAACTTTTCTAACATCAGGGAACCTGTTTTCTTCACGTGATTTTTTAATTATTCTGTATGCAATTTCCCTTTGAACTTTGCTATTATCTGCCAGCATAATCAACAGCAAGTTTTCAGGATGCGCGTAGAAGGCGTTTCTCTGAACAACAGGATCTACTATTTTCTTTACACTTTCATCAAGATACTTTCTTCGTTGAATGTTTGGGTCCATCGAAACAAGATGATCTATTTTTAATTGAAAACCACATTGGACCATACACCTTTAATATGAATGTAATCAATGTCAATGTACTACGAACTGTTTCTTGTTAAACGTGATAACATTTTCGAATCTTAATACACTGATATTAATTATTTCGAGAGAAAAAAAATCGTACAAATCGTTTATCAGATAACACTCCCTGCTTTTTGTCGACTGAGTTGTGGTAGGCATAAAACCCACGGATTTCTACCAAAATCTTGTTTTCTTTGTTTCTAATATTTAAGACCTTTTTGTGGCATTGATGGAGATGAATCATCATATTTGTAAAGGATTCTATTTCTAGGATGAGTCATTATAAGAAACAGAGGATAGTATACTTGAGTGTACCACAGTACATGAGCCCATCCTCTTAGTAGAGAGCCTAGAGAGAGCTATTTATTACTAGAATATTAGGCGGTCTTGGTGCAGCTCGGGGCGGTACTTAACGTGTAAATTTTATAAAACTTTTTAATCCAAGTAAACGAGGATAGTATGTTTTTGTATTTAAATACTATTCTGTTCCAGAAAAATGTCCCAGAAAAATTAGAAAATTCGGCAGATATGTGTCTTTTTTGCTGATTTTAGAAAATTTTGTTGGATTTGGACAAATTTGGGGCGGGACTTACCATTTAAAATTGACTATTTTTTATTTTTATAATGATGGATCATTCTATTAAGTAAACACTTACAACTATTCCATTTCAAAAAGTATTACTAAAAAAATTAGAAAATTCATAGGAAAAGTGTCTATAAATGACAATTTTGCAAAAGTGGGCGGGGCTCGGGGCGCATCTTCCCGATTTTTTAGAAAAAAATTAATGACAGATTTGGAAGTTTCTCGCCAATAGACAACTTTTTTTCACTATTCCATTAAAAAGTAGAAACATCGCTCCACCCTACTGAGTATGGCATGATGGAGCTCATGGGCTACGCAGGTGGGTGCTGCTATTCCCGGCCCAACTTAGGCTGGGTGAGAGTATTTAGTTGATTTGAGAGTTTCCGGGGTGAACGGGATTTAAAATCCTGTCTCGCAACGTTAGGTGTAAAAGTGAAGTTAGTATTTTTTTAAACTGAAAATGAACACTATTGAATTTTTTTATTACAGCTAAATTCATGTGTACAAATGTACATAGGTACCTACTTTACATTATCCATACTTTTATTGGCCATCACCAACGACAACAAAACAATGATACATTAAATTTACACAGTCGGTAAGAGTTGCTGTCAACTTTTACCCCTAACATTTTTTTTTTTTTTTTTTTTTTTGAATATTTATTTAAAGAGAGGTCTGTAACATTCAGAGTCCTTGCCCCTCCTAACATTTAGGTATTAGAGAAAGTAGAGATTTACTTATGATGTCTCCATAATATGATCCCCTCTCTTCAGATCACGAACTGTCTCGTCTCACCCGTCCCTGTAAGAACCAGAAGGAGCTGTCCGAATCAGAAAGCCAATCCCTGCAGAGGCTAGTCCAAGTGGGGGACGACCTTCTGTACGGGGGCGGACTCCCAGCCTTGGCCACGCCCACACATGTCGACTGGCGCGAGAAAGGCCTCGTCAGTAAGGTGCTGAACCAGGGGTACTGCAGCTCTGCCTGGGCGTACGCCGCCACCACTGCCCTGGAAACCGCCAACGCCGTCAAGACGAACCAGTTCGTGAGGCTGGCGAAACAACGTGAGTAAGCAACGTCCAGCGAGGTTAGGACTAGTAGGTTGAGTGAATCAAGTGAATGATAAGCAACGTTCAGCGAGGTTAGGACTAGTATGTTGAGTAGATCAAGTGAATGATAAGCAACGTGCAGCGAGATTAGGACTAGTAGGTTGAGTAGATCAAGTGAATGATAAGCAACGTCCAGCGAGGTTAGGACTAGTAGGTTGAGTAGATCAAGTGAATGATAAGCAACGTTTTTTATCGTTTTTTTTATTTTTTAAGTGAAAAGGGTTGGGTGGAAGAGATTGCCATAGGCAATAACCCCGCCCTTTAGTTAGGACATAATGTTTTCAAATATTTTCTATTCTTTTTCATTTTTATTGTATATTATATTGTTTTTTTTTCATTTTTTCACTGTTAAAATTATTATTTATATGTACATAATGTCCTTTTGTATCTAATAAAGAATTGTATAATAATAATAACGTTCAGTAAGGTTATTGGGTGAGTAGTTCAGTAGTAGTGACTACTGAAGAAGAAAGAATCAATGGCAGCGTCGATGGCACATTTCTGGTTCTATCACTGAAGTTAAGCAACGTCGAGTGAGGCTAGGACTTGGATGGGTGACCATTAAAATTCAAACTCTCTTGACGGTGACTATTCCCAGCACCACTCAGGCTATGTTAATTTGAGTACCTAGCTTGTGAGGTTTAGTGACTGCGTAAGTTTCGCTGAAATATATAATATTTTTTGTGTGTATCATATAATTGTGTATGTGGACCAAAATATAATACTTTGTATACGACTTCCTACAATGTAATATTTTGAGTGAATTTTTTAGTTAGCATCTCCATTAAATTTGTTGTCTGTCCCGGTAGCTCAGTGGTAAAGGCGGCACTCTGTGAATCCAGATAATCCAGATGTCGTCGCTTTGAAACTCACCCGGGACATGACAAGTTATCCTCCCATATGGGATTTTTACCATATAATAATATGTCTTGGGCTTACTGATGGAATAAGGGGACTTTAATCGCCTTATTTATACTGCCCGATTAAGACTATTAAAGTCCCATTAATCCAGCAGTAAGCCCAAGACATATTATTATGTGGTAAAAATCCCAAATGGGAGGATCAGGCGATATTAATATTATTATCATTTGTTTATCTCCCAAATTTATTTGTCTCTTTGCAGGATTTCGTTCCCCACATTTTTCCCGTTGCAGATTTTGTCTAAACTTTCACACTGTTGTCTTCCAGAGCTGATTGACTGCGACCGTTACAACGAGGCCTGCTGTGGTGGCCTCCCTCATCTGGCCTACTTCCATCTCAGCCAAAATGGCGGCATTGAAGAGGACAGAACCTACAATGGCCGCTCCTTTGTCCAAAGGTGTCACTTCAAGAGAGAGAACGCTAAGGTAAATGGCGGATTGAATAATAATGACCGCAAGTAAGTTTGGGAAAAGGTGTTTTTTTTTACGACACTTTCAACTTCTTAGTCATCATATCACGACGGTGCACAGAGAGGTATTTTTCAAATCTGGGGGGACATAAAGGTTTTTTCTGAAATCGACCGTGGGATGATTTAACTGATATGCACAGGTAGCCAAGACCCTAGTGCATTTTAATATAGCAAGTTTAATTATCTAGCTTTCATACTTTTAATACACGGTCACTCTCAAGTTGTCCGTATGTTTATTGCTTGTAGTAGTTCCCTAGTTGAGGAGTGAGACGTCAATCTTGATACCTTGGTTTCTTTGCTTTAAATATTTTTTTCGTCATAATAACGATGAAGGCTGTTGAAGTAGGTAAATATGCTCTTATTTCATAAGAGTTTAAGTTCATAGATCAAATACTTGATGTTCTACGATTAATTTAACAATGGCCCTTTTTCAAGGCAATTTTTTTCAAAATTTAAATTTCAAAGGTGTAAAAGTAGTAGTTCCCGGCTTTGTTCGGCTTTGATATGGGTATCACTGAATGGGTAATTTTCTTGGTTTTAACGTAACTAAAAAATTGGGTGCGAATCGGTGCGATTTTTTTTTAAAAGTGCCAAAAACTAAAGCAACCTCTGGATCAGAAAATTTTGAATTTTACTATTCTTTAGTTTAGAGATGTAATCGTATAATGTTATATATTATTTTTTAAATCTTAGATGCATCTGAGTGTCAACTCATCAGTAGAAGACAACTCTTTCAATAAGGTATTGATTCTGGAGGTGTCACATGGATGAGAAGCTTGATCAAATGGAAGAGTTTTTGCTGAATCTCGGACCATTCTTAGAAGATGAATTTATTAACTTAATTCAAAAGAGACATAAGACGTTTGAAATCAGATATGAAGACCCGATACGGAAACGCAAGTCGTAGACGAGATATAAGTCCATAATCAGAAGGACCCGGACGTCCGAAGAAGTTGTTCGCTGACATTTCTGAGAGGAACCTAAATATGTAATTAGGGGCTTGCATACCATGTTTAAGTTTAAAAATCTTCTTCTTTCGTTTGTTTTAACCAAATAATGATACTTAGTGCCTACTACCTACTACCGACTGAAATTATGCTTAAATTAAAACCTACCTACATTTTTTCCCCCCGAACGAGATGTATCTTTACTGCTCGAAGACTTGACTTCCACTCCAAAACGAGCAACAAAAATAAAGAAAGCGTACATTGCTTCAAAGGGAAAGAGAACTCTGCTCAACTCGGACCCTCTGATGACAGGGATGCGACCTCACCGCAACAAATACTCTCAGCCCTTCTCAAGAGAGATAATAGAGATGTTGTCTGCGTCTGATTATTTACCACTCCATGATTTCCACTCAGAAGAAGAAGAAAAAGAAGACGACGACGAATGATAGCTTGTATGTAAAATATGGTACCTATACATAAAATAAAATTGCATTTTTGCGTTTTGTATAAAATTGTTGTTTCTTTTTTTCTTTTCCTTCATCATCATCAACACCAACAAAAGAATAGTGATAAAAATACGCAAATATTCGGCCGCTCCAATGCTGTCCCAAGTAGGTAGCAGCCTGCTAGAAGGGTAATTTGCTCAGAGGAATGCTAAAAAGTTTTTTTTAATCCCCTATAGGGTTAAAAGAACTTTTTAGCATTATTGGAGGCTATTTTCACCAAAAAATAATTTTGTCCCCCCAGATTTGAAAAATACCTCTCTGTGCGGTGGTTTTACCCTCCATTATCTGAAAACTTACAAACAGCTAAATTAACCTCACACAGCCTGAGTGGGGCCGAGAATAGCCAGCATCACGAGCGTTCGGATTTGAATGGTCACCCATCCAAGTCCTAACCAAGCTGGACGTTGATGCATAACTTCAGTGACAGGACGAGAGCTGTTGTACGGGTTTGAATCTTGCCTAGGACAAATATTTATCAACTGGAAATCTTAAATCATCGCTTTCTTCTCCTTAAATCTCCTTCCTTCTTGGGATGATATGAACAAAATCCATCACGGTCAAATTTCCAATACTTTTTCAAAAAATTACAATAAAGACTGTGAGAGTAAAGGAACTTTTCAGTTTCATTCTTGCAGGATAAACAGAGTATTGCATTGTAGTGTATTGGTGTTGTGTTGGTATTGTGTTGGTATTGTGTTGGTATTGTATTGGTATTGTGATGGTATTGTATTGGTATTGTGATGGTATTGTATTGGTATTGTGATGGTATTATATTGGTATTGTGATGGTATTGTATTGGTATTGTGTTGGTATTGTATTGGTATTGTGTTGGTATTGTATTGGTATTGTATTGGTATTGTATTGGTATTGTATTGGTATTGTTTTAGTATTGTGTTGGTATTGTATTGGTAATGTATTGGTATTCGATTGGTATTGTATTGTATTAAAATGTGCAGTCTTTTATCAATTTTTTATCATGTATTGAAAAATTTCAGGTCCATATAGCAGGCATTGCGCTGTTCACCAACACCAGCGCTTCTCAAAATGAGAAACTCCTGGAGCAGTACGTAGCGCAGCGAGGGCCCGTGGCTGTTCTGCTGACACCTGGCGCCCTCACGGTAAGTTCAAAGCCATCATACGAATACAAAAAGGATTAAAATTAAAATTATGTATACTAATAATAATAATAGGATTAAAATGTATAGGTACTAATAATAATAAAAAGTGGAAGGTAACAAATAACCACCAGGCGAGGCTTTTTTTTTTTTTTAAAGCTTTATAGGACTTTATAGGACAAACAGGCAACAGTATAAAATTAAGAAAAGAGAGAAGAAAAAAGAACAAACAAATGACAAAACAAATAAGTAAAAAAGAAAAGAAAATAACAATAATGTCCTACCTAAAGGGCGGGGTTATTGCCTGTGGCAACATTTTCTACCACCTAACCCTCAAGAGCCTTATTATTATCTGATCACAAACTCAAATTAATGAGGGAAAATTCATGTACTGTGTGATATGGGATTCAAACTAACGAAAATTATATACTCAACAACAAAAAATATGTATCCTGGGACATCCAGCCAAATGTATAGTTATGATTATCATTGAGGTACTTAGGTACAGCCGACCTTCGTGGCTGTGGTTAAGAACATTGTATGCTGACCCGAAAGTTGCGGGTTTGAATCCCGGCCGGAGCGGAAAATTCTAACCCAGTTTTCCGTTTCTGGAATGGTTATCCTCCCATTTGGGATTTTTACCACATAATAATATGTCTTGGGCTTACTGCTGGAATAATGGGACTTTAATACTCCTTATTGGGCAGCATTGATAATGATTTATGATCTTTATTGATAATGATCTTTATTTATTTACACTTTATTAATTGGACATATTATATACAACACAAGTTAAAATACACTATAAGAGAAGAATAAAGAAAAAATAGATAAAAATATACAAAAAATATACAAAAATATACAAAAGGCAGTATTATTATTATAATTTATTATTTATTTTTTAAATTAATTTTTTTCCCAACACAATTGTCTTAATTCATCTTGTTTGGTTCCAGGTGTATAAGAGAGGAATCCTGCGACAGTCCGACACCAAATGCTCGAAGAATGCTGACTATCTCGCCAGCGCCGTCACTTTAGTAGGCTTTGGAGAAGAGGGTGAGTTTATTTATTTTATTTCTTTATTTACTTACAATTTATTAATTGGACATATTATATACCTACAACGCAAATAATTACAAATTAAAATACAATATAAGAGAAGAATAAAGAAAAAATAAATAAATATATTATACATACAATATATATACATAGTACCTATATGAACTAATATTGTAAACTTCTCACTTTTTTTTATTTTAACATTTCATCTTTTACCAAATCTACCTAGGTATACAATTTGCATATTAAACATTGTTCACATCAAAAAAGGTGTAACTAACATTTACCGACCTCAGTACCTTGATCGATAAGGCGGCAGACTTGCAACCTGGAGGTCGGTGGTTCAAGTCCCGGTTTCAGCGTAGATTTAGTAAAGCGAGTTGGAGTAGTTGTGATATCACAAAAGTGATTAACACAAAAATAACTTTAAACAGGTATGCAATTTTTTGAAAAATGTTATAAAAAGAGAGGTGATGATAAAAAAAGCTGCAGATGAAAGAATATCCCTCTACCAGATGAAAGACAGAAAGAAGTAGATAGATGTAGGTACATATAAAGAGGTAAAAATCTTCAAAAAAAGAAATCTTGCACTCTTAACCTCAGGATGCTGTTCTATCGTACGCGTTCATTTTCATCACCTGCTTTTTGCTTTCAGGAGGTGTCAAGTATTGGATCGGCAAAAACTCCTGGGGTCCCAAATGGGGAGAGAAGGTAAGCAAAAAATTGTGTATCAAGTCCCAAGAAAGTCTTATTTTTTGAACTTTAATACAAAATTGTTCCCAAATGATATCTACGTAGGTAATGTGTTTATTCTTAAAAATGAACAAAGGCTATCGCCCACTAGACAATTGGCGATTAGAAGGAAAGAAAAAAAAAAGATAAATAAATAAATCCTTTTAATAGTCTATTTAATCGTAATCTATTTAATCAAATCTAAGATAGTTATGAGGTTACTCATGTTGACCTCATAACTCATAAGTAAGATTTTTGATTTTTCAATGACTAATAATTTTGCTGATGCAATTTGTGCTTCCAGGGCTACTTCAGAATTGAGAGAGGCGTTAACATGTGCGCAGTAGGATCGTATGGAGTTGCGCCGATTGTATAAGTTTGTTCTACGCATGCGCTGAGCTGCTGCTGATTGGGACCGCAATGTTGCCAGACTTATCAGAGTTTGTATCAGATAATGCTGACTGCAAGATAATATATCGATTAGAATGTTCTTTTGATATATTATTGCACATCTTTTCCTTGTATCGGCTCCATATTTGTCACTCATGATAATGACAACTCTTGACAAAAAAGTGATTTGTCGTGGGACACGCTATAGAATCTTTTGATGATGATAAAAAATTGTCAGATTTACCCTTTCGACAAAAACCGAAGCATTGCATAATATCGTCGATTTACGAGTTTTTTAGTTCTGATAATTATTATTCATATTGAATCTGAACTGTAAAAGTTCGCACTGTACCAATGATATTTATTAATATTATTTGCCACTCAAAGAGGCAATGCTGGAAGCATATTATCAATGCTTCCGATGAAATGAGAAGAAGACACCTTGTTTTACTTATAAATAAATAAAATATAATATTTATTAATCTGTGTATAAAATTAAGTAGATAATGTCTGAAATAACACCTCAAAATAAGTCGAAATATAAAAATTAAAAGTTTTATAAAATTTTGAACAAATTGTTTATTATTTCTTTTTTATTTTCTGTATTTTTTTTCAGAGCTTCCTGAAAGTAGGAGAAAATATTTCTGGTTGAAGAGTAAACTCGCTATAGAATATCTAAGGTAGATATAGAACAATTGACCGAACAAGTGTTGTGTCTTAGTTTGAACGGTTGTAGGAGTTTTTTTTTTTTTTTTTTTTTTTTTTTTTAGGATTAGGCTAGCTAATCCTTTTTCACACAGCCAGGTTTTGCAAACAGTTTTTCTGTTTGTGGCACGATAACTCAAGCTCGATAATTTGTAGGTAACCATGTTAATGTCTGGCTGGGGGACTATAAACAGGGAGTAGACCAGCAGTCTGGCTGGGGGACTATAAATAGGGAGTAGACTACCATTGGCTTGGTTCTGGGGGCCCTTGTCAATTATTAGCCTCCTTGTAAAGACAGTAGTAGAAGTGCTGAGTCATTCTTGTATGGCCATCGTTCACGATGACGCCACCCTATGATGAACCATGTTAATTGTCTGGCTGGGGGACTATAAATAGGGAGTAAACCTATATTGACTTACTTGGGAGTGCTTGAAATCTTTAATATTGGGCTGTCTAATAGTTGCATTATGAAACCCATCGAGTGCGGTACTGAATGAAAGGTCTTGCTGTCATGATTCTTGATATTCATGATTCTTTATATTTTTCATTCGATGAAAGAAATTCAATAAGAGGCCCTGTAATAACTTTGGAACTAATTCCTTTAATATAAAATAAAACACAATATTTAAGGATAACAATTTATCTCAATTATTTATTACTCAATTTTCTGACAAAGTCAAAACAGGAAAAGCATTTCTTACTTGCTGGTTGTTGTTGTTTTTACAAAGACACCGCGCCAAAAAGAACATCACTGTATGGTGCTGCCACCAGTGGGAATTAATTAATTTAAAAACTCTTGGCGGTACGAGTTTCCTTTTGATATTTTCATCAAAAATCTAATGGGCTCAGGTTGCCCAGTACTTTGTTCTTGGCCATAGTTAACCAATTAACCTCGTCGCCACTGTAATAACTTTGGAACTAATTCCTTTAATATAAAATAAAACACAATATTTAAGGATAACAATTTATCTCAATTATTTATTACTCAATTTTCTGACAAAGTCAAAACAGGAAAAGCATTTCTTACTTGCTGGTTGTTGTTGTTTTTACAAAGACACCGCGCCAAAAAGAACATCACTGTATGGTGCTGCCACCAGTGGGAATTAATTAATTTAAAAACTCTTGGCGGTACTTCAAAATAAAGAGAGTCTTGTACCAGAGTACAACAGGCCCAAAATTCAGAAGACAACACAATAATTCAGAAAGCCCAAAATATAAACCGAAATTTCCTAAATGACCCACACCATTCACACTAAATTTAAAATAATTTACGAAACTTTGAACTATCCTGGGAATATCTCAGACACCTTGGTTAATATTCCACTCCTTTAAAAGTAACCTTTCAACTTCTGTAAGAAAGTTTCAGTTTTGCAGATTTTACGAAATGAAAATTAATCTCAAGAGGAACCATTAGGCGCTAGGCACAAAATCTACCGTTAATTATTTTAGGAAGAAATATAGATATAACTAGTTTTAAATTAAGGGTGTTTTGCGCCTTTTAATTTGTTTTGCGACTGATATTATTTCAAGCCACGGCGACAGACAGCCATGACTGATACTGGATGTAGAAATCATCAGAGAAAGTCACTAAGCCTAATTTATATTTAACATGTAATAATAACATGTGGCTGGGACATATTATTGTTCGGATGGATGAATTTAAAGAAATGTGTAAAGAGGCTTTATCTTTTCCCCTATAATATTTTTTAAATTTAAAATCCTGTTACCTGTTTACGTAATTGCATATAATATGCGTGTAAGCAGACATAAAAAAAAAAAAAACAAAAAAAAAAAACGCCAAAATCTTCACTCCTAAGAGGAGAGGAAGACCTCGGCTACGATGGCTTGACTGCGTCACCACAGATTTAGGGGCGATGGATGTGAGGGGATGGACCAGCAAAGCCAGAGATCTTCTGGAGTGGCGAGGCATCGTGCAGGAGGCCAAGGGCTGTAGCACCGTATGGTAAGGTAAGGCAGCGGTACCCAACCTTTTTGAGCCGCGACCCCCTTCGGACGGGAAAAAAAAATCGCGACCCCCTCGCACAGGTAGGTTGATGCAAATGTAATCAACTTTTGCACAGCAATTTTGCTCAAGAGTGGCTATTCTCGTTGGGCTGAGATCCAGAATTCGGAAAGTCCTGAAAGTCCTGACCCCAGTTCAGTGGTTGAAGCTTTCTCGTGACCCCCTGATTTAGCTTCGCGACCCCCCTGGGGGTCGCGACCCCTAGGTTGAGCACCGCTGAGGTAAGGCTTCGCGACCCCCCTGGGGGTCGCGACCCCTAGGTTGAGCACCGCTGAGGTAAGGTATGTAATAATAAGAATAAAACCGATTCACACCCTTTTCCGAGGTTGGGCCTCCCTTATAAGTTATAGGGGTTTAATTTAACATGTAATGAGTGAATAAATAAATACCATCTCAACAAAGATAGATAGTAGATACGGATATTGCAATACAGTTATCATATTTATGTTAATCACTTTCGTGAAATTACAAATACTCAAAGTAGCTTTACTAATTATATGCTGAAACCGGGACTTGAACCACTGACCTCTAGGTTACAAGTCCACCGTCTTATTGATAAAGCTACTGCGGTCGTTCGGATCTTGTAATAGTAAGCTAGCCGACCTCAGTAGCTTGGCCTCAGCATAACCTGGTCAGCGGTTCGAGTCTCACGTATGTCACATTTTAGCTGGACAAGTTTGAGTTACATTGCGATACCTATCTCTCTATTTACTTTTACAAACAATATGACCAATGACCAATCAGCTTCCATGGGGCGTTGAATGCATCGTTTCTCGTCCAATAACCGAAGTTAAGCAACGTCCAGCGAAGTAAAGACTTCGTGATCCTGATGGCATTCAGGCCCAACCCATACCGGTTAAGGTTAATGTGGGTAGCAGGCTTGTGAGTTTCCTGTGAATGGAGGGTAACAACCCCGTCGTGATATAGTATGACCATGTCATTGTTCACTCACACCTTGTGAGGAAAAGTATGAGTAGCTATTTATAAGGTCTGGTAATCAAGGTAGCTTAGGGATCCGTTGGTTCGAATCCCAACGAGTGCATGAGTTTTTCCTCGTTAATTTGAGTTTGTGAGCACATTATAATAATAAGACTCTATAAGGGTTCGGTGGCATTGGCGTAGCGGGGGGGGGGGGGGGGGGGGGGGAAGAAACCCCAGCAAAGATGGAATATACGTTAGGCGAGATTTCTGAACCCCGATCAAACACTGTTTAGAACAAATGTAGGTTAAGTGGTAGAAAATGTATTGAGCGTTTACCTCACCTGGTGCTTACCTTCCACTGAAGAGTGGTATTATTATAATAAGTATAGATTGACCACGTGTAGTCATCTCATGGAATTAATTCAACTGACAGGTCGAGTTTCTCTCACTGGGGGGTGATTACGTAATTAGGTAAGTACCAACACTCCAATGATAAGTATGTAGGGACATATACTTATGTATGACATACTTAAGTATGAGAGATAAATAAAGTTGAAAGCCCTGAGAAGATAGTTGAACTATTTGAAGCGCAAATGTTTGTCTACGAGACATTAACTTCTTTCAAAATGAAGTTTCTTGTGAAGGGTGGGATAGCGCGCGATTAGCTCAGTGGGACTTTCCGCATGGCAAGCGAGTACTTTCGCTTGCCATGCGGAAGGTCCCGAGTTCGATCCTCCGTGCCGACAAAAAATTGTATTCTTAATTTGGTTACAGTTGTTTGTAAGGGATACCTTCCGGTACGTGTTGATGGCTACGAAATAAAAAAAGGTGGTGAAACACTCATTATCTTTTTTTTTTAAATATTCACATCACGGATCCACAGATCACAGATTTTGTAGTTGACATTGTCTCTCCTCTTGAAAGATCCTACCTCATTTCACTGTTTTGTTCCATTGGTCGATGGTGCGTTGAATGCACCAGTGCGCGTAGGATCACCGAACTTCAGCAACGTGCAGCGAGGTGAAGACTTCGTGATGCTGGCATTCCGGCCCAACCCAGTCTAGGTGAGGTTAATGTGGGTTGCGGGTTTGAGAATTTGCTGCGAATAGAGGGTAACACCCCCGTCGTTATATGATCAAATTGATCATGCAGGTGAAAGCCACGTCAAACCTCAAAAATAAAATAAATTCCCATTTTTTTAAACGTTTTTTAACATATTTGATGAAGAATATAATTCCTGTTGGCGGTTTCGCAACTATTTTTAAATATCTAATTTTATTATTTGATTGAGATCTGATAAAACCTATTTATTTATTAATTTACTTTCTATTTTAAAACCAGCCTTTATCTCTCTACTGACACTCTAGATAAAACCTCTCCAAATAATTACGCATGTAACATCAATACAATAAGTACCTACCTACATATACCTGTACCTATGTAGTTATGAACATTTCCAAATTATTGCATTATCATGTTTCAATTGAGTGGCCACACTTGAAATAGCATGATCTCTCCATTAGCATGATTATTTGTGAGCTATAGCTACATACTTATACTTATATTATCACGTGTTTTTCATTAATAATTTTAATAATCTCGCCTTATTTTTTGTCTCTTTTTTTTAATACTTGACCCTAATCACAGTAAACTTTTTTTTAAGTGAGGAAAATGGTAAAGATAGTGTGGATACTATACATCGTAATATTATTATAGTACAAATTAATGGCACGTGGAGCTTCAAGTGCCACATTAGGTGAACCGCACTTGAGACTTTCACATGCCAAACTGCTACCAAATTTTGAGAGTATGTTTGCTTTTATTTTAACTGATTGACTGAATCACTAAATCAATACCTACGTACTTGACTTTTGAAGTGGGGGCACACAATTTTCTATTGAAATGTGTTTGTTTTTAAATTTCGGATCCTGTCAATAATGACGCCTGTCGAGATAATATGGTGTCCCAGACAGATAAAGCAGTCAAAATAGAGGTGAAAATAAATAATTGACAAGATATTTACGAGCATCATGGAAACTTCGAGAGAATGGTGTAATTTTTCCAAGGATATTACAAATTTCTAAAAAAATATAATAACACTCTTTATTGGAAGGTAATTACCTGGCGAGGTTAATGTTCAAAGCATTTTCTACCACCTAAACCTCAGACTGTTATTTATTTATTTATTTAGAAACTCTTTATTAGCAGAACATAGGTATATACAGACAAACAATGGTAAAAATTAAATATAAAATTGACAGTATTAATAATATAAAGAAGAAATAAAAAAATGTATACATATGTCCTAACTAAAGGGCGGGGTTATTGCCTATGGCAATCTCTTCCACCCAACCACCCAACCCTTATTATTATTATTACTACGTGGTCACAAATTCAAATTACTTAAAATAATAATAATAATTTTATTTTATTGTACATTTCCAAACACAGAAGACTTATGGTACAAAGTCATACATGATCAGTTCTACTAAAATCAGTTTTAATGAAATCTCTATAATATATAAATGAGAAATATGGACGGACTTTGTGGCTTTGTGTGCAGGAATTGTTTAGGCGAAACGGTAAGAGATAGCGAAAAATTGATGAGAGACGACCCCAAGTAAAATTGCCGGAAAATACCAGGAACACTTTTAAAAGTCCGAAATTTCAAACTGTCCTTGAGTTATGACCTTCCTCAAGTATTGGCTTGAGGAAGGGTCCGATTTTATGACAGTCTTTGCCCTGGAACTTAAAATCTGTCGCGAGGACCTATATTTTTTATTATTCAGTAACACATTAGACAAAACTAGCTTTCATTTAAATCATTTTAGGCCACATTCTGACGTACCGTTCTTGAGATATAAGCCAGAATGTTCGAAATTTCTACCCTTTTTTTTAGACTTTTCACGTTTTTTGACAGATTCCAGCGCCGAACTTAAAATTTATCGCGAGGAGCTATAATTTTTGTTTTGTAAAACTGTCTCAGAACATCACATGCTTTTATTTGAGACCTTTGTTGCCATATTCTGACAAACCGTTCTCGAAATATAGGCCTGTTTGCTACATTATCAATATCCGCTATGATAGATTTGGCTCGGGATTTTGAAATTTACAGCAATGATAATTGGTTGTGTGTGTGTGTGTGTGTGTGGATGGGTGAGCGTGTGGATGGGTGTGCGTGTGGATGGGTGTGTGGATGTGTGTTTGTGGATGTGTGTTTGTGTGTGTGTGTGGATGTGTGTGTGTGGATGTGTTTGTGTGGATGGATGTGTGTGTGTGGATGTGTGTGTGTGGATGTGTGTGTGTGTGTGTGGATGTGTGTGTGTGTGTGGATGTGTTTGTGTGGATGTGTTTGTGGGTGTGTGGATGGGTGTGTGTTGTGTGTATATGGTATGGTTTGGGTGTGGTGTATGTGTGTGTGTGTGTCATGTATGGGTGGTGTGTGTGTGATGGCTTGGCGAAGCGGGTGCAGCCCGCTAGTAGGTACTAAAATGCTTTCCACCTCTGCCTTGAAATTTTCAAGATGGACTAGCAGCACGCCAGTCACAGACTTTCTTCAAGAGAATGGAATCCACACTCACAACTATCAAACAGAAAGATCTGCATTTTCAGAAACATTTTCTTTACAAATCTGTGGTTCGAAGTCATGTGAACAAAATTAGTCAAATTATGAAAAACCAAATTAACTTTTTTGTATTACCTAATTATATAATAAATTGATTCATTTCATTATGGCTTGTAGATATACATAGCTGAATTGATAAGCATTTACTAAAATATCATTTATTTATTAATATAATTTATTAACTTAATTCGCTTATCTCTTGGCCAATGTAAAGGTGTAAAATGGATAGATAGATAGTGGTAGATATGCATTCATCTTTTTGGTTTGGGTACTTGTAAATTTTAAAGATAAAAACTTTTCAGGACATGCACATTAGCACATTTCTTTCTTTGTGTTTGTCGAATTCCAGGAGTTGCTAGGGTACAAACAAATAATGTATGTATAATTTTTTATTGAAGTAATGATATTTTTCGGTTCTAGGTGCGGTGAGCTCTTTGAGAAGGTGGGTTTTTAGTGGGTGGAAATCCCACACCCCAAGTCAGGATGACCTGGGTGTCTTTAAAAGATTTTTTCCTGTCTTCAACCAAAAATAAATAAATATTTTTTCTATTTTTGTTGAAGCACAAGGCCTCTTCACAATTTTTGTGGGTAGCGCAGCATTACTAAGAGCCTCCTTCACATTTCTTTTACATTAATTCTATAACATTAATTTCTTTTTACTCTGGTAATGCCGCCACTAGTGGGTTACTCATACAAGTAACTAATCTTTTTTCCTCACAAGGTATGAGTGAACCCCAAACATCTAAGTTCAGATCAGAAAATTCCTGCCCCACTGGGGATCAAACCCAAGTCACCATGTGTGCAATGCCTAGCGCGCTGACTCAATCTGCCACATTGACTGCTACAAACAAATAATAATAATACCTCTTTAGTGGAAGTTACACCAAGAGGCGGGGTTAATGCTCAAAGCATTTTCTACCACCTAACCCTCAGAGTCTTAGTATTATGTGGTCATTTAATAAAATTAATGAGGAAATTAATTCATACTTCAGGTGTGATTCGAACCAACGGATCCCTAAGCTACCTGGATTACCACACGAGCGCCTTAACTACTTAACTATCAATGGATATTGGAATACAATGGAATTTTGATAGCCGACCTCACAAATTTACAATTTTACTTTAATCCTGTTTCATAAATTATGAAACAGGATTAAAGCTAATCTAAGCCAGACGAGCCCTCTAGTTGGAGTTTCAACCAATCACAGCGCACTATACAAACATATAGCCCTAGTTGAGAAACGGTGGACTTACCTGAACTTTAATCTTGGTTTATAATTCAGCCTGATAAGTCTAATTGTCAATCGATTGATCAGAAGATTCGATCTTTAATGCATAGATAATTTGGTTAAAATGGTATCTGAAGTTTTGTTCCTAAAAAATTCACAAAAAAAAGTCTACTTTGTACTGGCAGTCAAGTGGTTAACGCGCTAGTCTGGTAATCCAGGTAGCGTAGGGATCCGTTGGTTCGAATCCCACCCAGTGCATCAATTTCTCCTCGTTAATTTGAGTTTGTGACCACATAATAATAAGACTCTAAGGATTAGGTGATAGAAAATGCTCTGAGCATTAACCTCGGCCAGTGGTTACCTTCCACTAAAAAGTGTTATTATTACTACATTCAACCGGACAATATTGAAATGGGTGGTAAAAGTTTGTCTGAAGTATTTTTGTCTTTTTTGGAAAGCGAAAACTCTTGAATTGATTTATTTATAAATAAATGGAATCCAGGAACGTCCAGCGAGGCTAAGATTTGGATGGGTGACCATTCAAATTTGAAACCTCATGATACTGTCTGTTCCCTGCCCCACTCAAGCTGGGTGAGGTGAATTTGAGAAACTGGTTTGTGAGTTTCCAGCTAATGGAGGGTAAAACCCCCGTCGTGATATGATCATTGACTATGACCAAGCAGTTGAAAATGACTTTTTAAAAAGAATGAAATCCAAGGAACATTGATGATGAATGTACTGAAATTTAGCCAAAATTCTTAAACATGAGGAAACAAGAACATCAACAAAAAACAAATAAGTAGGTACTTGTAATATTTGTATTTCTGTTCTATTCCTACTGTTGGCACTCAAGTTAATAATAAGTATCAATAATAATCAGTAAAAATTAAAAGATAGTGACTCCGATAGACACTTCAAGTGATCAAATTACCTCTCTTAATGAAGACTAGTGGGTTTTGTCAGTAGCCAAAATGATCTCAGCAAAGGTGGTAGTGGTTGTCCTGTGCATCAGCCTGGGGAGTCGAGGCGACGGCATCCAGGATGTCGACAGAGTTCTACAGGTAGGCAAATGACAGCAACTTTTCTTTACAAGACGAAGGTAGCAATTTTTCTTTACAAATGAAACGACGGCAACTTTTCTTTACAAAGTAAATGAAAGCAACTTTTTCACAAGGCGAAGTTGGCAGATTGGACACATGAATTTTTTTTACAAATATTCAAAAAAAAGATGAGCAGAAAATTGTTAATTTAAACTAGCAATTTGTTCGAAACGCTTTCAATGGTTAAGGTTTTTTTCCTGCTACCTTAAATTTTTTAAGAGATGTAAAAAAAATGGGCAGAAAAAAGTCGATTGAATGTAGCATTCGTAAAAAAGACGCACCTAATGGTTTTTTTTCCTGCTACGTGAACTAGATAAATATTAATCTTCTTCTTCCACTTTTCCTTCTCTCCAACCTACTTGAGAGTTGAGGTTGACATTGGTCGACCCCGTCCTCATGACTGAGGTTGCTTCTAGCACTCCTACGTCCATATTTTAATGGATTCATAATAAAGCTCTGTAAATGTAAAATTTAAATTTAGGGCGGAATTAATAGACAAAATCGAGTTCTCAAGTCATGACTCAGCTCCACAGATGTATTTCAAAATAGTCTATTCATTTCACTATAAATCTTCATTTCTTTACCTGTACAAAGAATAATTACTAGGGGCAAAATTAATAAACAAAATCGATAACGTAAGTCCCCATTTAACACAGTATGCAAACCGAAACTTATTGCCACAGAAGTATTACAAAACGTACAATAATTTCACGCTAATAGGTGTGCAACTGATCCCTCAGGCAACTTATACAAACACAATGCAATCTGTTTCGCTTTCAGTAACTAGCCCTGCAAAGAATAATTTATTATTACTAGGTGAACATCTATGCCCCGTTCCATAAAGCTTTCTCACTCTCATAATCTCCTAATCTTCAGATGCACTCTGATTGGGTCATTTTGGAAAACAAACCCAAAGGACCCAATCAGAGAACAGTTGAGAAGGAAATTTGTAGAGTAAAAGTCTGAGAGTGCTTTCTCATCATCATAGGGTGGCTTCGTCATGAACGATGGTAGCCAGACAGTGGAGGAATGATGAGTGAATCAATTCTACCACTGTCTTTACAAGGAGGCTAATAATTGACAAGTGTCCCCAGAACCAACTCAATGCTGATCTACTCCCGATTTATGGTACCCCAGCCAGACTGCTGGTCTACTCCCTGTTAATAGCCCCCCAGCCAGACTGCTAGTCTCCTCTCTGTTTATAGTCCCCCAGCCAGGCTGCTGGTCTCCTCCCTGTTTATAGTCCCCCGACCAGACTGCTAGTCTCCTTTCTGTTAATAGTCCCCCAGTCAAACTGCTAGTCTCCTCCCTGTTTATAGTCCCCCAGCCAGACTACTAGTCTCCTCCTTGTTTATACTCCCCCAGCCAGACTGCTGGTCTCCTCCCTGTTTATAGTCCCCCAGCCAGACTACTAGTCTTCTCCCTATTTATAGTCCCCCAGCCAGACTACTAGTCTCCTCCCTGTTTATAGTCCCCAGCCAGACTACTAGTTTCCTCCCTGTTTATGGTCCCCCAGCCAGACTGCTAGTCTCCTTCCTGTTTATAGTCCCCCAGCCAGACTACTAGTCTCTTCCCTGTTTATAGTCCCCCAGCCAGACTCACAAAACAATTCCCATAGGCAATAACCCCGCCCTTTAGTTAGGACATATGTATATATTTTGTTTTTGTTTTGTTTTTTTTTATATAATTATATTATTAATATTGTCAATTTTTATATTTTTACCATTATTTGTCTGTATATAATAATGTTCTACACTAATAAAGAGTTTCTAAAAAAAAAAAAAATATTATCTCTTTCAACGCTTTCAGAACCTGGCCCTGCAAAGCTCGCTGCCCCAGGGCTCAGGGGATACGTTTGACTTGGAGCAGTTTCTCAATCACGCCGGACAGTTCAAAGAGTTTGTGATCGAGCATGACAAGAGTTACGAGTCAGACTCGGAGATTGAAAAAAGATTCGACATCTTCCGGGAGAACCTGAGGGATATCGAGTATTTCCAGAGGAATGAACTGGGGACGGCAACGTACGGAGTCAATCGATTTGCTGATCAGACAGGTAGATGATAGATAAGATAGATAGATAATTAGATAGTAGTGCTTTATTTAGACTGTCGGCTTGAGACATGAAGTCCCTTTTTTAAGATAGATAGATAATTAGATAGTAGTGCTTTATTTAGACGGTCGGCTTGAGACATGAAGTCCCTTTTTTATTATTGAAACACTTTTATATGTCTAAGATTCAAATTTTGATCCAACTCCGTCTACCCTGAATGATGGGGGTAGTTGTAGAGTGGGCATTGTGGGCAACGACGAGTGGCGGCATTACGAAATTGATATTGTAATGACGGTTGGTTGGATACATTGGTTCTCGCAATATCGATGCTACTCACTAAAAATTGTCACATGATAATACAAACAATATACATTTTTTTCGACTTATCCAACGGCCGAAGGATTCTTTCGACTTATCGAGATTCTCGACTTACCGGGATTTCGAGTTAGCGGGATTATACTGTACAAATACAAATAATAGGTTATATTTTTCTAATCAATTGATATTTTTTCTACCCGATTTCTCCAATTTTGTTCTCCAGCCGAGGAGTTCAAGATGGGACTTTCGCCTATCAACTGGAACGAGATCCAAGAGAAGTTCACCGACTCGACCTTCGAAGAGTACACCCCCTCTGGCTACGGCGTAGGCAACTCCACCGCCAAGAGGATCAACTACAAGGAGAAGGGGAAGATTCTGGAGAAAGTCCAGGATCAGCACATGTGCGGATCTTGCTGGGCCCATTCAGCAGTCGCCTGTCTTGAGTCAGCACACGCGATCAAACACAACAAACTCGTAGAGCTGAGCAAACAGCGTAAGTATATGATTTGCTGCTTAGAGGGTCTAAGGACTTCCTTCCAATCTCTCTTGATAAACATTATCAAGGCAATCTCTTCCACCCAACAAGGGTTGAGTGGAAGAGATTGCCACAGGGAATAACCCCGTCCTTTAGGTAGGACATTAACTTCATTCTCTTTTTTTTCTTGTATCTTTGCTTAATCTTTTTGTTTTTCTTTATAATTTCATTGTATTTTACTGTATATATTTTTGTTCTACCAAATAAAGCGCACTATAATAATAACAAAGACTGAATTATGAAACAAGAATAGATTGAATCAGAGCAATTATTGAGGGAACTTTTCCTCTATCTAGTTCCCTCGGCGACATCTTCCCTTTGTAACAGATAGAATCTAAGTGGTCACTATTCCTTAACTTGGGCTATAGTGCGATGTGCAATGGTTGAAAGCTATAACCTGAGTGGGACACTGGGACATTCACACGTTAATGTAGGTTTAACGTCGCTTTCAACTGCATGGTCATATCACTAATAAAATTATTGACGTTTTCTTTCCCCAGAACTCGTGGATTGTGACTTCCTGGACGATGGCTGTTGCGGAGGATGGCCCTTCTATGCCTATGAGTATATCAAGTATGTCGGAGGCATCATGGAGGAGAAGGACTACAGACAGGTAATCAGACTTTTCTGTTGAGTTTTTCTCTATGCCTATGAGTGCATCAAGTATGTCGGAGGCATCATGGAGGAGAAGGACTACAGACAGGTAATCAGACTTTTCTGTTGAGTTTTTCTCTATGCCTATGAGTGCATCAAGTATGTCGGAGGCATCATGGAGGAGAAGGACTACAGACAGGTAATCAGACTTTTCTGTTGAGTTTTTCTCTATGCCTATGAGTGCATCAAGTATGTCGGAGGCATCATGGAGGAGAAGGACTACCGACAGGTAATCAGACTTTTCTGTTGTGCTTTTCTTTTCTTATACAGTCGAACCTGGATGAGAACTTAAGGGAACGGATTTTTTTTGTTATATCCAGGTTTTTGTTAGAGGTTATTTTTCCTTATAGAGTGGTAAATTTAACCTGGAAGTAATTCTCCTATATCAAGGTTCGGCTATGTTCAAAATAAATACATAATATATACTTTCAACAGAGGCCGGAGGCTCCGCCTTCTACTAGTATGTAAATCACACTTTGGCAATAGGGTAGATTAATTTAGTTAAATTTTAAGTAAAATAATCATTTATTTGTGTTAGAAAATTACTAAATTGGTGTGTTCACAATTTCCACAGCCATAAGTACCTATATGTAAATAGTAAAGAAAATTAACTCCTCAAATTTATACATAAGTTCATTCCTTGTTTTTAGTTGTTTTTGTTTTGTTATTTATATTGTTTAAGCGTTTATTATTGTTTTTATGTTTTCAATGTGCCAACCATTGTAATAATTTTATTTAAAATAAATACAATTATTTATTACTACTACTACTACTACTACTACTACTACTACTACTTTCAACAGAGAATCTACGAAGGTCCCTGCAAGTTCGACCAGAAGAAAGCTCACGTCAACCTGTCGAAATACTACATGCTGTACACCCCCAACCAGCCAGGCATCAATGAGCAGAAGTATGAGAAGTTCATGAACGATGTGGGACCTCTAGTTGCTGTCATTAACGCCAATGGATTCAGGGTGAGAGCTCCTTCCAGAAACACTTTCCACTCTCATAATCTCCTAATCTCCCTTAAAGCTGTCACACAACGCACTCTGATTGGTTAATTTGAACGCAATAACCTATCAGAGAGCTTTGTGTGACGGTTGAAACAGAGATTTGGGGATTTTGAGAGTGGAGAGTGTTTCTGGAACGGGCTACTGTAGTGGAAATGACTAGTTTGTTGTCGACGAAAGTGTCCTTAAAATCAATATATAAGTCTTTAATATGTATCCGATGACAGAGGTCAGAACGTCAGAAGTCAATATGAAACATTAATAGTAAAGGCATCCACTTGGCAGCCAAGAAATCCCAAAGAGTTGTCTGTTGTGGCCGTTTTTTAAACACAATCATTGGATTATAGTAATATACAATATACAAGTATGGTTCAAGACGAGTCAACTTTGAAATAAAGGTGGCTGGAGACCATTATTCCCCCTCCAGCAAGAGCCAAGCTGGGTTTTTTTTGTATTCACTACTTGTATTTTATGGTTCAATTGATTTTTTTATGAAGGGTCTTTGTAAAAATGGGTACGTCCCATAAAAACATTAATTAAATAAATATTTACTTTTGAAAATTGAGCAATATAGGTAGTTTATTTATAAGGGTTGGATGGAAGAGATTGCTATAGGCAATAACCCCGTCTTTTAGGACATGTGTATATATTTTGTTTATTTTTTTTCTTCTTGTTTATATTATTAATATTGTCAATTTTTATATTTAATTTTTACCATTATTTGTCTGTATATAATATAAATATGTTCTACTAATAAAGAGTTTCTAAATAAATAAATATAAGGACACATGTATACAAAGGTACTTCTCCTAAGCGTTGAAGGGCTTCTAAATAAACAACTGCAAAGTAGATATTTTATTTTGCTTACTTGTTTCTGCTTTCAGTTCTACAGAGTAAACAACACAAAAGTAGATATGTATTTTATTATGCTTTCTTGTTTCTGCTTTCAGTTCTACAGAGGAGGAGTGATGAACCAGCCCAGTGTTCTCTGCTCCAAGTCTCCGCGCAGTCTGAACCACGCCGTCCTCAATGTTGGCTACGATGTGGAAGGTAAGTTACATCATCGACGCCATCATTGTAATCATTTTTTTTTAAGCTTTATTAGGTAGAACAAATAATATATACAGTAGAACACAATGAAATATAAAGAAAAACAAAAAGATTAACCCTTATCTTGGCAATGTGTATATTTGGATACCATCAGTTTTTTTACTCTATTGGCCAAAAATTAATCCTAAAGCATTTTTTCTTCCACAGAACATTTAAAATTAATTCAATTTTTAAACGCTTTATTTAAAGTGGCAGGATGGAGCTCTTCCATCCAACCATTCAATAATCATCCTTCCATCCAACCATCCAATAATAAATTAAAAATTGATATTCTCTGCCAAGATAAGGGTTAAACAAATATACAAGAAAGAAAAAAAGAGAGAAATGTCCTACCTAAAGGGCGGGGTTATTTATTGCCTGTGGCAATCTCTTCCACCCAATCATCATTAGATAAAATTATAAGTTTTTTTTACAAAATATTCTTGATTTATTTTTACATAGGTAATATACATACACTAAATACAGTGAGTTTATGAGGTACTATTATCCTATTTGTTGTGGGTTGGGTTGTACCTCATTTTAGTTTATTTTTAGTGTATTTTTATATTTAATACCGAAAAGTTACTATAAAATGGGACTTTCCTGTATATTAAAAAAAAGTCCATTGTATCTAGGTACTAGCATTTGCAATATCTTTAACCCTTTTGGCTTCTCTACACTTTCATTTCAGTCATCAACGGGGAATCGTTCCCCTACTGGATCATCAAGAACAGTTGGGGCGCTTCCTGGGGGGAGAATGGTTACATTCGGCTATCCAAGGGCACCAACACTTGCGGGGTCGGCTGGATAGCTACCGGGGTGGTCGCTGTGTGAGGACATCATTGGCACAGTTTGGATACCATTGTTGAGTGGCGAACGCTTTCATACCGAGATTGTAAAGGAAATTGCTGATCGATAAATTCAACCTTTTAATGTCAAGCGATTAATAGTCGAGATTGTTGATCGATGAATTCAACTTTTTGAAGCCCAGCGATTAATAGTTGAGATTGCTGATCAATATATTTGTGCTGATGGTTTTATCAATAAATAATAAAAAAAACAGGGGTTTCGTGAAATATTGGTCTGGCACAATCTCGTATTCACTCAATACCGGCACACTAGCGCTATAATCTGGCACACTAGCGCTAATTTGACGAATCCTTTAAGAACCGAGATTTGTACCCAAAATGAGGTTTTGTAAAATTGATAGAACCTACCATTGGTCTTTAAAACTTTTGTTATGAAGCAGATAAATCGACATTGCTGATTGAAAAATTGAATTATTGGCTGATGTATAAATCAATTTTTTGAGAGTACTTACCAAAAATTTAGATCAATTCCCCTTTGATTGTTTGATCAAGTATTGTTTCTTTTAAACTTATAACTTTTGTGATCTTGATCAAGTTGGCGATCGATTATTTACAAAGGAAACTCATTTGTCTCATACCATACTGCTGAATTTCAGATCATATTGATTTGTAAAATCAGATTTTCAAAAGTTTTCATTGAGTCTTTGCTCTGTTTATGAGTATTTATATTTAATCCTCTTTTAATATACTCAATTCTAATTGTTTTCTGATAAACTTTGTATTAAAATAATTTTTAATTTTCACAAAAAAAGTTGTTGTTTGTTCATGATTTTTAGTATTCCAGGAATAGAATTATTCGATTTTTTTTACAGTTTCATTTGGTTGGTGGTTACCAATGACTGGCTCAGAACGGTTCGTTAATTAAAATAATGAAAAAGGGTCTCAATTGAAAGAGAGGATGTTTATTCTTAGATATTTTTTTTTACCATATTACCTACTTTGTGATTATCTTCAATTCAACCTTTTGTGTCGCAACATAGAGATGATTACATAATCGTCATACGTATTTATGTATTATATGGTCATTATTTTGAAGTGAGAAACAGTAGTGAGTCAAATTAACTATCAATCCATATCTACCAAATATTTTTCTTTCACCGGCACGGCCATGCCTCGGTGAATGCACCGCGCCGCAGGCCTAGCCGTCTAGTTTGATTCTAAAGGAAGAGCGGAGCATGAAGCGTTGCCAATTGCTTCGCAACGTTGCATTCCTCAGAGCCCAGTCGCGCTCAGAATCTCAGATCCAAACAACCCAAACATGTCATTAAATGTAGAGCATAATTTTTTTTTTTTTTTTTAATGAGAACATATACTATTTACATTTTCTGAGATTCATAGTCAAGAGATATATATTATTGCAATTTTTGTAAACACCAGTATCAAAGCCAACCAATATGTACATATATAATTATATTTTAAATAAATCTCAAAATTAAATAAGCCACAATAGAAACATTAATCTGATAAAATAAACTAAATCTAAATTCCAGGTTCAAAATTTATTTATTTAATAAACAGGAAAACCAATTTTGCTGAAACCAACAGCAACGCCACCGTCATTACTTAATTGGTTTCATTTCCACAATTCCGGATCTCACCGTTTTTTCGACTTCTGCATGATTCGACTCCCTGGTAGACCCACTGTCTCCACTACAACAGAGACACAGCAGTCATGGCTTTGCAACAACCTCGAGATCTCAAGGTGACTGTAGAGAGGCTGCTGACAAGAAATGGCGTAGCCAGCGAAGATATCACGTTGAATACACCAGTACTCATGAGATCATTGAGATTAAGTAACGTCCAGCGTGGTGAGGACATGAATTGATGACCACCCTCGGTCATCATGGAATCTTTACTCACACAGGACGAGGTCACCTTGAATAGCAAGGGTGATTGCTCAGCGATGGTGGGTCAAACCCCGTCGTGATATAAAAATGCGGTTGAAAGCGACGTTAAAGCCCAATTTTTTAAAGAAAATCGTTTGAAATTGATGAAAGAGTCAGAAAACTCAAAACTAGACTCGCAGTGGGCGTTGCAATCTTCATGATAGAGGATGCAAGTAAAGAACAGAAGAATGGGGTCGCTGTTTGGACTCAGGGAACCAATTGGAGGGCTCCGTCTCCAATGGATTGGCTCTCATTTTTTTTTTTTTTTTTTTTTTTTCTTTTAGGAGTCCTTTTAATCCTTTTAAACATATGATAATTATTACTGAATGACTTTTTAAATCTTTAAATTTCATACTTCAACCATTGTCAAGTCACCATAACATCTCCAGTTTTCATGTTATCTATAGGTAAGTTCAGCATAAATGTTTATAAAGTTAGGAATCTCAAAAACTTATATCAAATCATATTTATTCTACTATATATAAAACAAGTCAACCAACTCATCTCCCTGAATCACACAGCCCAAAAAGTTAGGAATTAGCTTTGTAAATAATATTATGAAAAATGTAATCTTAAGTATGTGTTTTTAATTTGCGTATGTAGTATAATAATATTAATATATTACAATAATCATATGGTTATTGTAATAATAATACTTTTTATGAAAAATATAGTAAAATATATTGATGCAATGTACACCCAAAATAATTCTAGATACTCGTACGTATTTGGGAAAATTTCAAATGAATATTACATCTTTCTGGAGCTATATTTCAAAGGTAGAATATTTCTTCCAACTCAGTACCGAGAGGAATATTACATCTTGGCGTTTTGATAATTACTCAAATTCACTCTGCTAATTTTTTACCGAATTTAGCACTCGAGCCAGAGTTCCAATAACAAGTCCGTTGCCTTATACTGAGGTCGGTTTTGTGTAATAATAAACATTAGTATAACATCTTGAATTATATTTTCAGGTAAAGCAAAAACTCCAAATTCAAATGTGTCGAATCTTCAAATTTCCCGTGCCAACTCTCCAAATTATAAATTCCGACTCCAGATGTCTCAAAGTGCTGACTCTCCAAATTAAAATGTGCTATCTTCCAAATTAAAGTGTGCTGATCTCCAAATTTAAATGTGATATTCTCCAAATTCAAAAGTGCTGACTCTCCAAATTCAAAAGTGCCTACTCTCCAAATTAAAATGTGATATTCTCCAAATTCAAAAGTCCCGAATCTCCAAATTCAAATGTACTATCTTCCAAATTAAAGTGTGCTGATCTCCAAATTCAAAAGTGCCGACTCTCCAAATTACAAAGTGATATTCTCAAAATTCAAAAGTGCTGACTCTCCAAATTAAAATGTCATATTCTCCAAATTCAAAAGTGCCGACTCTCCAAATTCAAATGTGCTATCCTCCAATTTCAAATGTGCTGATCTCCAAATTCAAATGTGCTATTCTCCAAATTCAAATGTTCTGATCTCCAAATTCAAATGTGCTGACTCTCCAAATTCAAATGTGCTGACTCTCCAAATTCAAATGTGCCGACTCTCCAAATTCAAATATGCTGATCTCCAAATTCAAAAGTGCTGACTCCAAAATTTATGGTAAGACTCATAATACCTACTAAAATTCAAATTTCTCAGATGTTTGGTGACTTGACAATTGAGTAGGTATCATTTATTTTTTCTCAAGTTAAAAAAAGTCATTCAGTATTGTCGTGTAATTTTAAATGTCAAATTATGTTATTTTCAGTTGTTGTTAATACCTATATTCAACGTTTATTATTATAAAATACTTGTATTATGTAGATACTGTAAAACTTTGTTTTTCTTATTATTTATCATACCTATATCTTATACTAGAAAATGATTTGTGTGTGTGTGTGTGTGTGTTGTGTGTGTGTGTGTGTGTGTGTGTGTGTGTGTGTGTGTGTGTGTTTATAACTTGAGAACCGCATGTCGGATTGAGCTGAAATTTCTTATGGTTACCAATGACTGGCTCAAACACACACACACACACAAACGAATCATTTTATAATACAAGATGCATTGGATGAGATTCGAACCAAGCAACGTACAACCAATCCCTAAATGCTACCTGAATTTACACATGACAATTTATCCACTTTGAACAAAAAAGTAGGTGTCTACCTATTTTTCGTAGTAGAAAATAATTGATACACAATTAATTGGAATAGGAGAACATTTTATTATTTTGGTACATTGTAGGTATTTGCTATAAACACATACATACATTTAAGGTAGGTACCTAATATACTATTTGGGTACAAATTGAAGGGCGATACTAAAACCCGGACCGACAGAAAAAATTGACTTTTTTGGAAAAACATTGACTCGCCACGTCACAAGGAATTCATTAGTCAACGTTTTTCATATTAAATTTCTTTCAAAAAACGTTGACTCGAAATAAAATGAGTGCCTTAATATACCTACTTGTCCAAGAATAACCACCATTTGCTTCTTTTTTTTTCGTAGCCATGAAACAGGATCTACTGTATACGCTTATGGTCTGTGTTATAGCCTACCCATCCCGTAGTATGCCTCCCCTCTGATGGGCGAGAAGTGACACAAAACTTCCCATTTAGGTGCTGGGTCAACACGAGCGCACCGGAAGGTATCCCTTTACAAAAAACTGTAACCAAATTAAGAATACAATTTTTGTCGGCACGGGGGATCGAACCCGGGACTTTCCGCATGACTAACGAGTGCTTTACAACTGAGCTAATCGCGCGCTTATTTCAATCAAGTTCCTGATAAAATGGATACCTTCATTTTCAAACTTCTGCTTTTTTAAACGTGAATTCGCACACAGATTACATGCTACCTGTTGATATAACATCCCAATATTAAAGAAATAATTAAAGGATTTGTGTGTGTTGAAGTATTGTATGTAAATTGTTTCCAAAATAATTTAAGTAAATGACAGTGTGAATGAAGATACATTAGGAGAATGATTCATGTAAAACATTAATAAGAAGTGAAAAATTAATAATAAAATTTAGATGTATATATTTTCTTAACCAAAATTTACTACTTTGGGCACGGTATATCAGAAAATACGTACCTAAGTATTTCACAGGCACACTCAAGGTATTTGAGAATTGAATCGTGTGGTTCTGATTCATATGATACTGATTAATAATAATATAATATTGCCTTATTTATACTGCCCGATTAGGACTATTAAGTCCCATTATTCCAGTAGTAAGTCCAAAACTTGTCATGTTCCGGCTGGGTTTTGAACCCGCGACCTCTGGAACCTCTGGATTCATAGAGTACCGCCTTTACCACTGAGCTATCGGGACAGACTTAACATTAAATTGTAATCATAATAATTATTACGACACTGTGAATCATTATTTGCTACTTGTTGAGTCCGCATTCATATGGTACGAATTGATTGAATCATTGTGGTACTCAATACACTCATCACTCATTGGAGGTATCATTGGCGGATATCACGGAGAAAGAATTTCATCAACCAGCTTTCAAAGCTTGCGCCTGAATGCCAGCTTTGTCTGGTCTCGCTGAAACAAAAATAAAATTAATATTATATGAATTGACAACTAAAATTTTAGTGGACAGTATCCCTAAACTTTCACCTTGATACCAACTGTAGAGGTCATATCTAAGTCGGGCTTTGTAGCTGTATACTCGCATGACTTCTGTGGCGTAACGAAGCTGTGGCCAGCCTTCGTGGCGGAAAATCTTACTTTAGAATACCTACCGGTCAGCTGGTAAAATCTAAGGCTCCGCTCAGATTAAATTTACTAATCCTGTTTCATAATACGTCCCTCAAACTTTTTAATTGTGTATAAAGTTGTTCCTTAAGTTCATGCTTGAATCCTTCAGCAATTATGCAACTCTTTGCCTTGAGTCTTTTTCACTGAACGTACGGCAGTGCGCCAGGCCAAGTTCCAATTTATTTATTTTTATTTATTTACATTTTTTTACAAAACAATCAACAACAAAAAATAATAACAATATTAAAAAAAAAAAAAAAAAAAAAAAACTTAGAAGTATGTACTAAAAACAGAAAACAATATTAATTTTCAATTGCAATTGTTTTGTAATCCAAGAAGCGCGGTAATTGTTTTTTTTTTTTTTTTTTTTTTTGCTACTGTCAACACTTTAATCAGAACCAAAATTCCGACCAAAGCAATGCCTGACAGAAATATTGGCGTAAACTATGAAAGATCTGGTTTCTTGGTCATTTTATTGTAAGTGTTCATTGCACAAACAAGTGGGGATTTCAGTAAATGGTTTATATTTGTACAATTAAGAATAGGAATAATTAGGAACATGGAATAGAGGCTTGTGGTTTACACAAATAGAGAATCTACTCACTCGGGCAGCTCCCGCCAGTGGCGGTGAAGGAGAGATCGTCGATGGCGAAGCCCCCGTTGGTGGCTTGACCCTCCAGCACTAGACGGAAGGGGCCGCGGGCCGCGTCCACACTCACTTGGGCCGGCATCCAGGAGGGCCGCGTGGTGTCCATGTTCTTGGCCTCCAGACTCCACACCTGGACGAGGTAGGGGGGGGGGGAGAAAGAGGAGAGAGAAAGAGAGATAAGAAGAGAGATATGGGGTTCGGTGGAAGAGAAAGCCACAGGCTTTTACCTCGCCCCTTGGTTCACTAAATATTCTATTTTTTTTTTTTTTTTAGCATGTCCTATTTTGTTGAATGTATGTAGTTGACCAATAAAGAGTTAAATAATAATAATAATAATATTATAATTATTAAACTGATATAAATACGACTTTTGTGTCAACTGCTAGAAAAAAAGAGACGTTTTTTAGTCTTGATTCTACGCTGATGTCAGTAGAAATATTAGAATTTTTTTAACCCCAATAGAAAATGATTCACCGTTGATATACGAGTAAGTATATGGTTTAGATTTTTTTTTGATATTTTAAGACGTTCTCTAAATAGTTTTAGTGGCTCCTTTTTATTTGTTATTAGGTTCATATTAGAAATCCAAAGTAATGATAGGTATGTGTAATTTTATATAAAACTAGGATTCTTTAAATTCTATGTAATTTTATATAAAACTAGGATTCTATAAGTTCTTAGATTTAAAGAATCCTAGTTTTATTTTATATAAAACTATGTAATTTTATATAAAACTAGGATTTTTTAAATCTAAGAATTAAAAGAATCCTAGTTTTATATAAAATTACATATAACCTGGCTCCTTTTTTTCAAGAACCTGTATTCAAAGGCTCCCAAGGCTCCAACCTCTTACCTTCTCCCATTCAAGACCCTGTATTCAAAGGCTCCCAGCTCCGAGCTCTTACCTTCTCCGAGGTATCCGAAGAGTTGTCCTGGCGGATGATCTGCAGGATGGCGGACTCACCGGCTCCGAAGGCGGCGTACCAGAAAGAGAAGCAGAGGCTCTGCGGGTCCCCGTCACTCACCGTGACCACCGGGGACACCAGACGGACCATGTTGCTGCCTGCGGGGAGAGGAGTAGGGACACGAAACATGAACATGATTGCGGATTTGATGCACAAAAACTGCTTCCTAATTTGTACTTGTATTTATTAAAATTTCAGAAGGAAAGTTTACAATAATTTTTAAACAGTAATTATAATATAAAATGGATATTAAAAATAAAATTAACCAACTTATCCAATGATATAACAATTCCTACCAATTTTTAACAAGGTCAAACAAAAAAACTTTAATAAAAGAGCCAAAAAAATTGTTTGTTTTTTTTTTGAAATTATCATTTTACCGACTTTAGGACTCACCTTTTGTTGTTAGGCATCGATTTATTTATTCTACATTTACACTCTTTTACACAGCTTCTACACTCTTTTACAATGATAAATATAAATGATAGATATTTTCGAGCCAGGCACGCGCCGGTATGGCTGCAAGTCCTGCGCTCGAATTTCTAAATTTTCAATATCAAAATTTCAAGTACATATAAATGTTAAAAGAAGCTGAGTCCAAACTATCTAACAAATGAAATACATTGCGAAGAACACGGAGACTCTAATAGAGAAAGAAGACTGTGATAGAGAAAAATTAAAAAAAGGCAAACTAGTTTGCGAAATAATTATATAATAACAATGATAAAATAATGTTACTATTTTTTTATCGAGAATTTAAGAATTTGAAGTCAAGCGTGCCCTCAGACTCAAATGTTATTGAAAATTACCTGCCCAAGACTCATTTCATTCTAAAATACCTCCATCGCCATCAATTTTATCAATTTCATTTTTATTTACGTTATTTCTTTGTTAATGTTATTTACTTGTAAATAAAGGTATGTCAATCTGGACACGTAATAATAATAATCAATTTCTAAGTTATTTTTAAGATATTTTAGTTATTTTTAAGCTACCAATGTAAACTGTTCAATATTTTAAATTGTAAAAATACAAATACATATAGAATGAATCATAAAAAAAGTTAGTCTAAGCAAAATTAACATTAACAAACTTAGAATTGTTACCGACCTCAGTAGCTCAATCGATAAGGCGGTGGACTTGTAACATGCAGGTCGGTGGTTCGAGTCCCAAGTTAAGCATAAATTTAGTAAGGCGAGTTAGATTAATTGTGACATCACATCGTGATTAACACAAATATGATAACTTTACTTACTATTTTACTTGTAAATAAAGGTATGTCAATCTGGACACGTAATAATAACAATCAATTTCATCATTCTCACCCAGTATTTGGTTGAACAGGTCGAAGTAAATGTATCCGTCGGGGGCCCCGAACGTCTTGTCGGGCAGATTGGCGGGCCGCCTGGTCACGGTGGCCATTCTCCAGGCCGCGGCCGACGGCTTGCCCTCCGTCCCGTTGGTCCACTCACACATGTCCCGCTCGAAGTGGCACTCCCCCGGCCGCACCATGGCCCCCTTGGGGAACACTGCGGAGGGGGGCGGGGAAATGACGAGTTTTTTTTGAAGAGTTCAGAAAAAAATTTATAATAATAATAATAAATACCCGGTGTACGGGAGTATATTTACGGGAATAGCCCTATTTACAATGTCAACAATAAAAATGTCAATACATACAAAGATTAAAATAAAATAATGTTAAAAAGTAATATCACAGGTGGTAAAAAGTAACTAACACATATATAGGTAAGAAAAAACAGTACAACACAAATACAAGTAAAATATACGAGAAAAATAAATTTAACCTTCCGAAATCCATTTTAAAAGAAATAACGACATCAACAGTTAGAGGTTCTTGCAAGATTATCCATAACCATCTCTATAAAAACAACACCTCAACAAAACATCAAAAAAAAAGAAGAAAAAATAAATGTAAAAAAAAAAAATTCATCCAACATTATTAATGTCCAAAATCCCCATACTATGTACTACTGTGTCTATAGGCAAACATCATGAGATGTCAGTTGTTGTTATTAATATATTCAACGTTTATTATTATTATTAATGTTCTCTTTTTTCTGCAAGTTTTCATTTGGCCACGGAATAATTGCCAGCCAACCTCCGTGGCTCAGTGGTTAAGAGAATTGGTTGCTGACCCGGAGATTGCGAGTTCGAATCCCGGCCGGAGCGGAAAATTCTGACCGAGTTTTTCCGTTTCCGGAATGGCATTAATGTAAAGGTAAAGTGACCTGAAGTAATACGAAAGCGGTTCCGGGGCACACTTACCTTTTTTTATAGGAGTAATTGACATTTAAAAATCTCTCATTCGAATTAATGTTCAAAATGAAATAAAAAAATATTTTCTTAATTTAAAAAAATGTTGATGTGTCTTTACAGAAGCCAATGTAACTATTCCTTCTCCATCGTAATAAAAATATATTATAAAAAAAAGATATAGCAAGGAAATCCAAACAAGATGGACATCGCTCAAGATCCAACATGCAGTCTCTGTAAAGAGGCCCCACAGACAGCAAAACACATTCGCTGTGATTGAGGAGCAGCATCTCACACTTGACTGAAACACTTCTCAAAACTATCAACACCTTACTGGCTCTTTGCTGATGACAAGCGTACTGGCCTTGAAGTGCGCAATGCTCAAGATGCTCATGCTCTGCAAAGGTCATTGGATGCTATTTATCAGTGGTGTCTTGTAAATAAAATGGAACTTAATATTAGTAAGTGCAAAATAATTTCATTTCATAAGAATAAAGATCCTTTATGTTTTCAATACTCCCTTAATAATGTGCCACTTGAGAGAGAGATCGCCACAAAAGATCTTGGAGTGTCCATGAATAACGAACTTTGTTTTAATGAGCACTACAATCTTACCACTAAGAAAGCCTTTAAAATACTAGGTTTCATTAACAGAAATTCAAAAGAATTTAAAGACCCCACTACTTACAAAATCATGTATTATACTTTCATTCGCTCCATTCTCGAATACGCCTCTCCTGTGTGGTCATCCTATTATAAAATTCACATCTCCTTAATTGAATCCGTTCAGCGTGCATTTTAAAGATCTCTAGCTTTCAAACAAAAAACAGCTATCCTGAATCACAATTACATAGATATTATGAAACTCAATAACATTGACACACTAGAACACAGGAGATCCGTTAACGATATGGTATTATTATTCAAAATACTTAATAGCAAAACCCATCTACCAGACTTTTTAAGCAATTTACATTTTAGAATTAATAATAAATCGACTAGAAACAAAGCTCTATTCATGGAAAAATTTTGCACTAAAAACTATACATTCCATCAACCCATAAATAGACTCATGAGACTCTATAATATAGCCTGTGATCTGGACCCATCCCTCGACATATTTTGTGATAGCATGAGCAACTTCAAGAGCAAGATCCTCCAGTTGAAAAATCTATCCTCCCTTTAACCTCTGTAAACATCATGGACCTTTCCACTCCACTCCAGTCCACAACAGTTTTTGACTAGAAAAGAGGGAAAATGGAAGAAATACAATGTACATTTTTTATTAACATTTTTACCTTAAGCAGTTGCCAAAGGATATTTCCTTAGCTTCTGCGAATGGGGTTGGACCCCGTAAATTCGTAAAAATAAAAAAAATAAAAAAAACTGATTCTAAAGTAGTTCCTGAAATCAGCCCTAAAAGATTCTTAAGCTACATTAATAACTTTGATCTCTTTGAGAGTTACAGGGAGGACTTGTCACATAAAATTTATTTAAGGTCGCAGTGACAAAGAGCTTTTGTAGCCGACAGCTCTAAAAATACTACAGTAAAACCTAATGGCCTCGGATACAATAGAAACCTCTTATAATAGAGAAAATTTCAGGTCCCTGCGTCACCTGTTTATGTGTAATAGAGAACTGGCTGTATTAGAAACCTCTTAATAATAGAATTTTTGCTCTGTCCCTTGAGTTCTAACCAGGGTCGACTGTATTACAAATACCAAGGAAATGTAAAGTTGGAGTAGATATTGCACTTTCAGTAACACCGGCATAGGTAAGGAGGAATCAAGCGGTTAAAACCATCAACTCACTCGACTTTATATGTTTGACACATTGCATACCTCAAAAAGATTTACGGTGCTCATAAGATTTCAATATTATCGGTTTTCAACTTGTTTAGTATTATTAAGGTATAATTATGTTTTTTTTGACAAAGGCCCTTTATTAATATTTTAGTGTATAAGTGTACCTAGACTAAGTAGGTACTACGTTGTTTTTCAGATGGTACCTCCTCTTGAATTTTTTTGTAAATATAAACATACCCTTTCTTGGCATTTCTAATTTTTGTTATTTATTTTAATTATTAAATAGCGACCTTCAACAGTATTACCTGTGCAAGAGCTGCTGAAGAAGGTAATGTCATCAAAGGCAATGAACCCGTTGGCCCGACTCGAACCCCAAATACCCTCGATTACAATCTGAAACAAAATATGACATTAACAGAAATCATTTTAATAAGTCGGATTTTTTTCATACCCAAGTTGTAATGTATTATTTTATTTGTGGTGAAGCACAAGGCCCCTTCACAATTTTTGTGGGTAGCGCAGCATTACTAAGAGCCTCCTTCACTTTTCAAATTATTCTATTACATTCATTTCTTTTTACTCTGGTAATGCCTCCACTGGTCGTTACTCATACAAGTAACTACTCATTTTTCCTCACGAGGTATGAGTGGACCCCGAACATCCAAGTACAGAGCAGAAGAATTCCTGCCCCGCTGGGGATCGAACCCAGGTCACCGTGTGTGCAATGCCTAGCGCGCTAACTCACTCTGCCACGGGTACTATTTCATACCCAAGTTTCTCTTATAAGAGGTGATTCTCCCTGATACAGAGTTAAATTTGACCTGGAAATCGTTCAATTAGACCCAGGTTTTCCTTATATCCAGGTTCAACTATATGCTCATTGGATGAAACTTTTAGAAAAGGAGCTCCGGAACTTGGCTCTTTTTTAAACGGAAGTTGTTTTTGCGGGGATATCAATATTTTTTATTGTATACGGGGAACTTATAGAAATCTAATTTGCTTAGAAATAATCTCTGCCCGGTAGCTCAGTAGTCAAGGCATCTGACTGCTAATCCAGAGGTCGCGGGTTCGAAACCCAGCTAGGGGGATATCAATATTTTTTTTACTGTATACGGGGAACTTATTGTAATAGAAATCTAATTTGTTTAGAAATAATCTCTGTCCAGTAGCTCAGTAGTAAAGGCATCTGACTGCTAATCCAGAGGTCGCGGGTTCGAAACCCACCTGGGACATGACATGATACTCTCCCATTTTGGATTTTGACCACATAATAAAATGGACTTACTGCTGGAAAAATGGGACTCATCAGTCCTAATCAAGCAGCATAAATAAAGCGATATTATTAATATTTTTATTATTTATTATTATTCTGAATATTATTATTATTACCGCATCATTTGGCTCATTGATCAGGGCCTGGGCGTACGTCCAGTCTGGACCCTGGTGGTTGTAGAGCCGCCAGATAGGTTTCATTGTGACGGTGCCATCCTTCTCCATTATCTTAGTGAACACGCTGACGGCGCCCAAACTGGGACCCGCTGCTTCGATGAACGGCTCGTTCATAATGAACCTGGAATAGTGAACAATTACAATGAACCTGGAATAGTGAACAATTACTATGAACCTGGAATAGTGAACAATTACTATGAACCTGGAATAGTGACCAATTACAATGAACCTGGAATAGTGACCAATTACACTGAACCTGGAATAGTGACCAATTACAATGAACCTGGAATAGTGAACAATTACACTGAACCTGGAATAGTGACCAATTACTATGAACCTGGAATAGTGACCAATTACACTGAACCTGGAATAGTGACCAATTACTATGAACCTGGAATAGTGAACAATTACTATGAACCTGGAATAGTGAACAATTACTATGAACCCCGAATAGTGAACAATTACCTACAATGAACCTGGAATAGTGAACAATGACAATGAACCTGGAATAGTGAACAATTACAATGAACTTGGAATAGTGAACAATTACAATGAACCTGGAATAGTGAAGTAGTTATTTACCATAAGTTATTATTGTTGTTATTTTTTAACAATTTTAGATGAGACTAATACGAAGAAAAGTAAAAAGTATAAATAAAAGTTCCAAATATACAATGAAGATTGATTAATAATTTTGTAAATGAACTTCCAATCTGACTGAGAGGCTCAAAAAACACAACAAAAAATTAGCATGTCCTAAATCATTATGTATAACTACCAACCGACCTCAGTAGCTTGATCGATTAGCGGCGGACTTGTAACCTGGAAGTCGATGGTTCAAGTCCCGGTTTCAGCGTAGATTCAGTAAAGCTAGTTTGAGTAGTTGTGATATCACGAAAGTGATTAACACAAATATGATATGATAACTTAACCATTTTAATTTTGTTCCCAGACAGGAAGGACAGAAGGAGATTGAGGAGAGAGAGGAGGTGGGGGGAGGAGCAGGAGGAGGAGGAGCGCTGGAGGAGAGGAAAAGGAGGGAGGAGGGAAGGAAAGAGAGTAGTAGGAGGAGTTGATTATGATCTTCAGCATTCAGACCTCCATTTTGTATCAGTTAGGGGGGGGGGAGAGAGAGAGAGAGAGAGAGAGAGAGAGAGAGAGAGAGAGAGAGAGAGAGAGAGAGAAAGAGAGAAAGAGAGATGGTTACAAAAGTGTGTGTCAAAAAAAGCATAGAGAATGTGAGAATGAGAAAGAATAGAGAGATAAAGCGAAAAACAGGGAGGAGAGAAAGAGACAACCGGTTGCTCACCAGAAGGAGAGACAGCGTGGGGTCTCATTGGTCTTGAAGTCCCGGGACGTGAACCAGGCCCGACTGCCAGGTCTCTGCACGGAGGTGCGGGACAGGGTCATCAGGTAGCCCTTCTCCGTGCCCAGGGTGTGGTCATGCACCCCTGTCCTCAGCGCCGCCCCTGAGGTCCGCTCCCAGTCAATGTCGTCCAGCCGCTCCCGGGACACCACGTTGCTCCAGCCGCATTCGTCCACCTCAAACGTGCAGTCGCCGTTAGAGGCGGCGATCTGAGGAGCGGCTGAAAATGAATTGAATTGAATTAAGTAAAGTATAGTTCTTCTTATTTGTACAATAATCTGGAGAGGAATCAACTAAATTTATTCAGGAATTGGGAAAAAAATTAGTTGAAGAGACTGGAGATGGGAGAGCAGCATCCTACCTCATCCAGCGTCTAAGCCTGGCCATTCAGAGGGGGAATGCAGCCAGCATTGCGGGTTCATTCCCCTTCACAAATTCATTGAATGAAGTCTTTGTGTTATAAAATATTTTAAAAAAGAAAGATGTCCCCATGATTTTTTTTTACATACATATTTAATTTTTTTCTATAGGTATTAGTACCTAGATTTTAAGAATATAAAATGTTATGTACATAATATCTATTTAATTTGAAAATCAACAAGAGACCTTGTTTAGACTGCTGGAAGAAAGGGACTTTTAAGTCTCACCTCGGCAGTATAAACAAGGTAATTTCTATTCTATTCTATCTGTGCGCCAGAGGGTCTTAACTCACCATTAATATCTGCTACGTTACTATACAATCAACAATTCAACACTCCTCTAAATTGGACATTTCAAATAATGTAAATATCTTTAAGAAATAATGTAAGCAACAACTAGGTTTAGAAAATTTTAATTTTACCTAGGCTAAGTATCGAGATCATGTAATTGCAGTGAAACACGTTGCGTTTGAATTTGAACAATAATTTTAAAAAAAATATATATCATAGGGTGGCGTCATCGTGAACGATGGCAGCCAGATTGTGTAATAATGACTCAGCACTTCTACCACTGTCTTTACAAGGAGGCTAATAATTGACAAGGGCTCCCAGAACCAAGCCAATGATTACATTACATAGCTGATACCCTACCAGTACAGCCACCCCCAGCGTGTTAGTTTAGTGGGTTAAGTTAGTGGGTCCAGCGTGTTAGTTTAGTGGGTTAGGTTAGTGGGTCCAGCATGTTAGTTTAGTGGGTCCAGTGGGTTAGGTTAGTGGGCCCAGTGGGTTAGGTTAGTGGGTCCAGTGGGTTAGGTTAGTGGGTCCAGTGGGTCAGGTTAGTGGGCCCAGTGGGTTAGGTTAGTGGGTCCAGTGGGTTAGGTTAGTGAGCCCAGTGGGTTAGGTTAGTGGGTCCAGTGGGTTAGGTTAGTGGGTCCAGTGGGTTAGGTTAGTGGGTCCAGTGGGTCAGGTTAGTGGGCCCAGTGGGTTAGGTTAGTTGGCCCAGTGGGTTAGGTTAGTGGGTCCAGTGGGTTAGGTTAGTGGGTCCAGTAGGTTAGGTTAGTGGGTCCAGTGGGTCAGGTTAGTGGGTCCAGCGTGTTAGTTTAGTGGGTCCAGTGGGTTAGGTTAGTGGGTCCAGTGGGTTAGGTTAGTGGGTCCAGTGGGTTAGGTTAGTGGGCCCAGTGGGTTAGGTTAGTGGGTCGTCCAGTGTGTTAGGTTAGTGGGTCCAGTGGGTTAGGTTAGTGGGTCCAGTGGGTTAGGTTAGTGGGCCCAGTGGGTTAGGTTAGTGAGCCCAGTGGGTTAGGTTAGTGGGTCCAGTGGGTTAGGTTAGTGGGTCCAGTGGGTTAGGTTAGTGGGCCCAGTGGGTTAGGTTAGTGAGCCCAGTGGGTTAGGTTAGTTGGTCCAGTGGGTTAGGTTAGTGAGCCCAGTGGTTTAGGTTAGTGGGTCCAGTGGGTCAGGTTGGTGGGCCTAGTGGGTTAGGTTAGTGGGTCCAGTGGGTTAGGTTAGTGGGTCCAGTGGGTTAGGTTAGTGGGTCCAGTGGGTTAGGTTAGTGGGCCCAGTGGGTTAGGTTAGTGAGCCCAGTGGGTTAGGTTAGTGGGCCCAGTGGGTTAGGTTAGTGGGCCCAGCGTGTTAGGTTAGTGGGCCCAGTGGGTTAGGTTAGTGGGTCCAGTGGGTTAGGTTAGTGGGCCCAGCGTGTTAGTTTAGTGGGTCCAGTGGGTTAGGTTAGTTAGTCCAGTGGGTTAGGTTAGTGGGCCCAGCGTGTTAGGTTAGAGGGTCCAGTGGGTTATGTTAGTGGGTCCAGTGGGTTAGGTCAGTGGGCCCAGTGGGTTAGGTTAGTGGGTCCAGTGGGTTAGGTTAGTGGGTCCAGTGGGTTAGGTTAGTGGGTCCAGTGGGTTACGTGAGTGGGTCTAGTGGGTTAGGTTAGTGGGTCCAGTGGGTTAGGTTAGTGGGTCCAGTGGGTTAGATTAGTGGCCCAGTGGGTTAGGTTTGTGGGTCCAGTGGGTTAGGTTAGTGGCCCAGTGGGTTAGGTTAGTGGCCCAGTGGGTTAGGTTAGTGGGTCCAGTGGGTTAGGTTAGTGGGTCCAGTGGGTTAGGTTAGTGGGTCCAGTGGGTTAGGTTAGTGGGTCCAGTGGGTTAGGTTAGTGGGTCCAGTGGGTTAGGTTAGTGGGTCCAGTGGGTTAGGTTAGTGGGTCCAGTGGGATAGGTTAGTGGGTCTAGTGGGTTAGGTTAGTGGGTCCACTGGGATTTACAGCGAAGAATACTCACTTGGACAGCTTCCAGGGGTCAAGGAAATGTCATCCACTGCAATATCTCCCAGGTTGTTCTTTCCCACTTTACCCAGGAGGACAATCTGTGGGTGAAGAAAATAGTACTTATTTCGAACGAAAAGAAAAATCCTATCCTATTTCGTTTTAAAGATTTTTATTCAAGTTACCTATTATGAAAAATTGAAAGGTATTATATTTGCTCAAACTTGCTTTACTAAATCTACGCTGAAACCGGGACTTGAACCACCGACCTCCAGCTTACAAGTCCGCGGTTTTATCGATCAAGCTACTGAGGTTGGTTATTCAAGTTATTATTATTATTAAACATGTTCGATCAAGTTTTATTTACAATAGAGAACATAATTTTTTTACATACATAGAAATTGAAATTAATACTAAAAACAAAACTTGATCAAGGGCGGTGCTAATGCCAACGGCATTCTCTTCCATACCATCAAGTTCATGTACCTACAAGGAGGAAAACCATACTTAGAAGTCATTTACTAGATTTTTTTACGTTTATTGGAAGACACAGTATAATGTTGGATCAGATTTCTTGATTAATGCACTAAAGTTCATGATAACACCAAAACAAATCCAAGAAATGTGTGAGACGGTTCTGAAAGATTCAATTCACATCATTCATAGGATAGGATTTTTCAATCAGCAAAAATGCTGAGAGCATCTTTGTTTTATTGTTTATAATTTATCTCTTTCTTAATATTTATTCGTCTTTAAATTTATTTCTTTTATATTCTTTTCTTTTTTTTAGGCTGGATTGTTGTATAAATAAATCGTTATTTACAGAAACAACACAAGTCACAGTTTTTAAGAAATCGAGTTTTATACATTTTTGATCCCTATTCATGTAAATACATCATTTTATGCAGATAGAACTCAAGTCCAAACCACCAAAGGTTTTTGATGATGCTTGAAACATTTAGGGCGGAATTAATAGACAACATCAATAACTTAAGTCGTTGGTAAGTGTCGGTTTTCCCTATCTTACACAGTACGCAATCCGGGACTTAGCGCCACAGAGGTATTACAAAAACGTCTATGAATTCCTCCCTTAATAACGATGTACCATGTGAAGTGTATACTCTAAACTTACTCTAAACGGATTGGAGGAAGCAATGGTGACTTCGGCCTGGTACCAGGCATTGCCCGCCTCACCGGACAGACTCCACAACTCTCGCTCGTTCTGGTTGTTCTGCGAGTCGACCAGCAGGATGCTGAGGGTGCCTATGCCGTTTCCGAACATGTGGGTCCAGAAGCGCATACACATGGGGCTGTCGAAAGCCGGTCAGGTGAAACAGAAAAGTGAGAAGTTGCAATTGATAATAATAATAATATCGCCTTATTCATACTGCCCGATTAGGACTATTAAAGACCCGTTATTCCAGTAGTAAGACCAAGACATATTATTATGTGGTAAAAATCCCAAATGGGAGGATAACTTGTCATGTCCCGGCTGAGTTTCGAACCCGCGACCTCTGGAATCTCTGGATTCACGGAGTGCCGCCTTTACCACTGAGCTACCGGGACATGTTGGCTATGCACTGATTAACGCGCTAGTCTGGCAATCCAGGTAGCGTAGGGATCCGTTGGTTTGAATCCCACCCAGTGCACGAATTTTTCCTCATTAATTTGAGTTTGTGACCACATAGTAATAAAGTCTCTGAGGGTTAGGTGGTAGAAAATGCTTTGAGCATTAACCTCGCCTGGTGGTTACCTTCCACTTAAGAGTATTATTATAAGCTCAACCAGCCTGGGTAGGGCCGGAAATGCCAGCCTCACGTGTTCGGAGGGAATAGAATTTTCTGTGTGAAAAGTCTGCTCCAAACGGGAATCGAACTCAGGACATGACCTTTGGACCAGGGGCAGTGGTCACGGAGGCTGCTCAATTGGATTTCTTTTTTTTCTTTCTTTTTTCTCTTGAAGCACTTTAACTAGGTCTCATACCTGTCGTTCGTGTGGCTCTCTTTAGTTTGGCTTTCTTCAGCTGACAGAAGTTTCAAATTTCAAATGTCAATTTAACACGGGATCAGTACGGTTCGGTTTTGTAACGTATCCAGTACACGGTAACGTATCCAGTACGGTTGTGAGAGAAATCTCTCACAAGTGTACTGATTGCGGGTTAATGAACCATCAAAGTTGTACTAGATATCACTGTCAAAACATACCTAGGAGCAAGGACTCTTGTTAAGTCTCCTCTGTAAATAATAATAATAATAATATCGCCTTATTTATACTGCCCGATTAGGACTATTAAGACCCATTATTCCAGCAGTAAGCCCAAGACGTATTAATTATTAGGTGGTAAAATTCCCAAATGGAAGGATGACTTGTCATGTCCCGGCTGATGGGTTTTGAACCCACGACCTCTGGAATCTCTGGATTCACGGAGTGCCGCCTTTACCACTGACCTACCGGGACATGTTGGTTA
>CM044958.1:5296665-5328702 GCA_024516035.1 Bactericera cockerelli | reverse complement strand
TATTTATTGCTAAAGAAACAATATTCTCATAAAATATGTAAGCTACTTTTATGTATATCTATCGTTAATTCGTACCACGAGTAATACGCGTAGTAACGTAGGTACAAATTAATACCCGTAGGTGTGACAAATGTGACATGACATAAGAAATAATTTGCGGTATATTCCAAGGATACCCAATCTACACATCCCTTAGGGTCGATTACTCCCATTACTCCAACACACAAAAAAGTAAGAGTTTAAAGTCCGCAGGTAACCGAGTAACTCTTGCACAATGGCATACCAAAATAACCTCGACTCGACAAAATACTTTCAATCACGATCCACAAAGTGCTTCATATTGAACACTTGTTCAGTGCCATCAGCAAACACGACCACACACAGGTGGAACTGGCTATCACATAACAAATTACAACCCACAATGAATTCATGTTCCAATTCTTCTTGTACACAAATTAAGTTCAGTTAATTCCGTACATTGCTCACATAACTGCTAGTAATATCGACAGCTATACATATTGGATACTGTAGTCTGTAGTACATATAAGACATATTTTACTTAATATGGGTTACTATATAAATTTCATATGACTTATGTCTTTCTAAGTGGTGCAAGACCATGGGTAGGATGATAGAAATTGCCTCAGGCAATAATCCTCTCCTTTGTGATTAATGTAAATAAATTTCAATGAAGAGTTTACTACTACTACAATAAGAAGATTACCCTACGAAGATGGAGCGGGGATGCCTCATTTTTATATATAATTATTATTGTTTTATGATGAATGAGTGTGTTAAATATTAATAAAAAAATATTATTGTTCTTCTAATATATGAAAAAAAAACTACTACTACCAAGTTATCATATTTGTGTTTATCATTTTCGTAATGCCACAACTACTCAAACTCACTTTACAAAAACTACAATGAAACCGGGACTTGAACCCCCGACCTGCAGGTTACAATTCCGCCACCTTATCGATGAAGCTACTGAGGTCGGTTACTACTACTACTACTACGACATATTTTACGAGAATGTAAACTATAAAGTTCTATTAAGTGTTTTTTTTTACAACCTGGAATATATGTTTCGTGAAATTGGATCGAAGTAACCGGTGGGAAACTGCTTTGAATGAGCAATTTGATTTATGGCTCGAATGTGTTGGAAGTATTTTTACACCATCGATCACATTACTGCTTATAATCTACGGAGGTTGACTTTATCAGAATCAGTTGCAGTCGCCTGACGGATTGGGACATGTTTTAGTTGCTTTAACTTGGTCGTTGCAAATTCACTGGGTAAGCATTATAAATTGTACAAGTAGGACAACAAAGTGGCAAACCTTCTCGAAATGGATAAAGGAGACCCATTTGAGAAAATAGAATTTTATCAATGCAACGGTTAAAGAATATTAGAATAATATTTTTGATACTGCCATTGCTAAATACTTCTATCTGGCTGGGATGCTCTGAAAATAAGGAAAATGTACATTTTCAGTGATACATCAAATCTGGATGAAGGCTTAATGTATGAGCAATAAGAACATTGCGATTATATAAAGATTAATTTAAAAATAACTCCTCTTTAAATTTCCTTGATTCACAATCTGCAAAATTTAACTTACGTGGATAACTTTTTGATAATTCCTCTAAAAATAGTTCTACTAAAAGGTGGTTTTGATAAAGATCTGGTCCATTGTGGTTTTGGATGAAATCAACTTCTATGTTCTCAATTTCCACAAGTTACTCAACTAATCATTTCGGCGATCGAATGCGGGGGTCGCCAAGTATGTCAATCAATTACACTTCTAATCTGATAGGTATTGGCACATCATTGGGACTAGGGCTTCAAATAGTATCTTGTCTAGCTTGTCTATAATCTTGGGTTCACCACACAATGTCAGACAATCAGAAAGTCCTAGAATAATGAGAGTGGTATCTGATCTGACCCAGATATGGGTTCGTATCTAATCTTGAATCTTGCTCATATGGGAGGTAGAGGCACCTTTGGGTTCGGGTGATCCACGACCCCGGTTCGTATCCAATTACTCGCCTGAAGATCAGCGATTATGATTTGAAACTTGAACTCTCTTTGTAGCAAGTGCGTGGTAAATGGCGAACTAGATTCAACTAGGAGCCTCCCATTAGTCATGTGTGCGAATTCAAAGCCAACAGTTAGCACTCTGGCATTGAAGTTGGAAAGTTCCAGGACATAGGTTACACTGCTGATTCCAGACTTTAGATTGATTTGGAGTCGACCAATTTGTTACGGTTTCATTGAAAATTTATTTACAAGAGCTACAGTTTACTTGGTTTCAAAATGGACTGCTTGTTTGTGATCCTGAGATATGTCACAACCCTATTATTCTTGATAAACAATAATCATTTAGATAGGTATTTCCAAAGAAAAGAAAAAACTAAATAAAAAATGTTCCAGAGAACGAATAAGAAGATGAAATTTGATAAAAAAAAAAATATTTTCAATTTGGGTTTAACGTTGTTTTCAACTACATGGCCATATCACAACAAGGGTGTTACCCTCCATTCGCAGGAAACTCACAAATATGCTACCCACATTAACCTCAGCCAGCCTTAGTTAGAAGTCTTCACCACGCTGAATGGTCTTTCATTTATGTCCATATTGATTTGAACTTTTGACAACTTTTGACATATATTAACAGAAACTTTCAAAGGTACATAGGTAAATACACACTGTGTCAAACGTAAATCCAACAGTTTTTATCATCTTATCTGATATATCAAATAATTCTCATAGGCATCAATCGATTCCAGGCCGTTTTGGTGTGGATGTGACTTGACATAAACTTGTGTGTGGGATGTCTTATGCTGAACAGTCTGACTTTTAAAAGCTCAAACACCAAAGCCTATTATTTCATTATTGTGTGACAGTTTAAGAAGATTAACCACCGGATGAAGTAACTCTCTTTATTCTGATGTTTCATAATATAAGATTTCAAGAAGGCGACTCATGACTCCTGAGTGAACCATATCTTTGAATAAGGTGACTCATGACTCCTGAGTGAGCCAGATCTTTGAATAAGGCGACTCATGACTACTGAATGAACCAGATCTTTGAATAAGGTGACTCATGACTCCTGAGTGAACTAGATCTTTGAATAAGGCGACTCATGACTACTGAATGAACCAGATCTTTGAATAAGGCGACTCATGACTCCTGAGTGAGCCAGATCTTTGAATAAGGCGACTCATGACTCCTGAGTGAACCAGATCTTTTCTGAGAGTGAAGTTTAAAAGACTTCTGATACTTCATTGAGTCCCGCGTGTTTCTCAGATTGGTAATAGTTTTATCATAAGTACCTAGATGTATAATGGAACCCCCATTCATGTAAAAAAAAAAAAGAAAAAAAAAAGAAGATTTTATCATTACTCTAGCATGTCTGTACCGGTAGCTCAGTGGTCAAGGCGTCTGACTGTTAAGCCAGAGGTCGCCGGTTCGAAACCCAGCCGGACATGACAAGTTATGCTCCCATTTAGCATTTTTACCCCAGAATAATACGTCTTGGGCTCACTGCTAGACAATTCATTAGTCTTAATCGAGCAATATATATAAGGAAATATTATTATCAATTCTCTCCGTGTCCGTTGCTATTCAGTTCTTTCAATAATCTGGAGCCCTAACATTTGCATTATTTGTCATTGTGAGATCCACATCAGTGTAGGTGATATATGCAGTAGGACACTGGTGCAGTTAAGGAGGTGTTATTCTTCTTGTATTGACTACCAGTGTACAATTCAACAAACCTATTGTACTTGCATAATTATACTTACTTGTACAATGGCACCTATCTTCCCTGTACCAAGTTCTATGCTAAACTAGTACATAACGTGCCTGGTAATGATTCAAGCACCTATCTTCCCAGTACCAAGTTCTATGCTAAACTAGTACATAACGTGCCTGGTAATGATTCAGTTTGGCCCTGACCCAGTGTACCGACCACTTGGTTCTGAGAGTCGCTCTCAAAGTCTCACAGCTTGAGACTTTGCATTGTGTCTCTCAGAAGGATTGATGCAGAAATGTCTCTCCTTCTAGTCTCCCTATTATGTAGGGTGGAATTGATACATTTTTTTTTTTTGTTTTTTAACATGGTATTGCTTTATTTTATTTTGATACATGTATAAAGTAATAGAGCTTGTGCCTAGAATAAAAAATAAATTTATTTCTTTTTACCAAGCATACTCAGGTCTGAATGGTCAAAAGTAAGATTTAAAAACCTTTGCAAATTATATCTAAACAGGGTAAAAATTTCTTTAAAAATCCCTAAAACAATTGATACATATTTTGCATTCTGGCTTGGCCATATTATTATTATTATTATACAACGCTTTATTAGGTATAAATGGACATTATGTACATAGAAATAATTAATTTAACAATGAAAAAAAATGGAAACAATATATACAATGAAAATGAAAAAGAATAGAAAATATATAAAAACATAAGTCCTAACTAAAGGGCGGGGTTATTGCCTATGGCAATCTCTTCCACCCAACCCTTATATGTACTGATTATTCGACACTGAAAACCTTTATTTTTTTGTTGTATGGTTTTCTGGTTTATAGGGTTTTATAAGTCAGTCTGGCTGGGGGACTGTAAACAGGGAGTAGACCAGCAGTCTGGCTTGGGTACTATAAACAGGAAATTAGCCCTAATCGGGTAGTATAAATAAAGCGATATTATTATTATTTTTATTACTATACAACCATACATGATTGTGTGACCAAAATGTTCCTTGGATCTTTTTAATTGAATCTTGTCCCCTGGTTCCTGACGCCCTCGACTTGTTCTTGTATGTTAAAAAATATGTTTGAACATGCAGATTAATGTTTATTCTTTCAACGAACTCTATTCTTTACTCATCCTTTCTCGCGAAATTTGGGCGGGAAATATTCTCTACCCATTCTCATTCATTGTCTCGTCGCCATTGTCATGTAAATTCAACCAATTTTTTTCTTTCCTATTAATTTTGAAGTGTGAAATTTTCAAACACCTCATGAAAAAAAAAAATAAAAAAAAAAAAAATCAAAGCACCATTAAACTTTTCGAGGATGTTCTTGGCCTATACGAATAGTTGTCTGCTTTGTGACACCATCCTCCCTCGCACATATTTATTCGATTTTTTTCCAAGAAATTCTTCAAATTCCTTGGAATCAAGACCCGATTGTTGTCTGAAGATGAAAGAACGTTGCGCTTTTTTGTGCTAATCTTGAAGGTGTTATGCGAATTATGTAGAAATTCTCAGACGTAATCTTAGTCCATTTTTTTTCTTTCTTTTTTCCCCTTCTTGTTTGGATTTGGACAATATAACGTGTGTTATGTGAAGGAGTGCCTTGTTTATATATGTTTTTGTATCTGTTTAGGTGACATATATGCCTATCAATTTATACAATAAAATTATATGTAATAGAAGAATGTGGACATCTATCTACATTTAAATACCTGGTATTATAATTATGTATTATGTAGCGTAGGGATCCGTTGGTTCAAATCCCTCCCAGTGCATGAGTTTTTCTTCATTAATTTGAGTTTGTGACCATACTGACCATATTATAATAAAACTCTGAGGGTTAGGTGGTAGAAAATGCTTTCATTTTTTACATGCATACTTACACGCCAGCCTCGGTGGCCTAACGGTTGTGACTACTGCCTGTAGTCCAGAGATCCTGAGTTCGATTCCCGGTTGGAGCAAACTTTTCGCACAAAAAAATTCTGTTCCCTCCGAACATGTGAGGCTGGTAATTCCGGCCCTACCCAGGCTGGGTGAGGTTCATGTGGGTAGCTGGTACAATTCCCAGCGAATGGAGGGTAAAACCCCCGTCCTGTCTACCTCAAGGCAGGACGTTAAAACCAAATAGAATCAATGGACATGAAAGGAGCCTAGACATTGGGTCTGGGCGTCCATATAATTCCCTCACCACCGTGATGTAGGTATCAATACCTATCTCACGGACACGGAATTATTATTATTATACATTGTAAATATATAGTACTATATAGTACATTGTATAAATATAGCTGATTAAATGTGTTTTACAGTGTCATATTTACAACCATACTTACATAGTGTGACATACCTGTTTATGTGTTTATGTACATTGTAAATATATATTATATAATAATATTGTGAATATACCTAGCTGATTAAATGTGTTGTATAGTGTCATATTTAGGTACATACCTATTTACATAGTGTGTCATACCTGTTTATGTGCATGGTAAATAGATGATACATAATGTGAATGTGATATTGTAATTTAAGTACATAGCTATTACCGGCAGTTCTCTTTGTTTCCCATGACACTCCAACCCTCGCCTCTCTAATGTAATGGCTCACTTGCAATCGGGAATAAAACGCACAAGTAGTTATGCACTCGTTTGTCATTACTGTCATTAGGAAGGTCCCCGGGTTCGAACCTCCTAAAAATGTCTATTCAAAATTTGGTTACAATTGTTTGTAAGGATTTTTCAGACGACAGTCACACAACACCAAGAAACACATTATTATGATGTATTTTTTTATTTCTCATGTTTTTTTAAAAATAATATTATAATTATTTTGTTTATTGTTTTTAATACCTAATTGTTGTTAATAAAGAAACATGTGTTCAAAAGTATCTTGAAAAGAAAAAAAAAATACGTGCAAGTGGTTCACTATTTTATCTATGAGAAGTCAATGCTGTAACCTTATGGGTTATCGGGTGACCACGCCACCAACTTACTGGTGCTAATGCGAATCCTAACCCAACGTCATAGAAACGGCTTCTGGCACATAGCGCCTTCTCTTTACATTCATATACTCTGAACTGGAAGGGAAAACCAGACGAGGTTTCGCTAGTGGACTATAAACAGAGAAAGGATTTTTTTTTTTTTTTTTTTTTTTAAGAAGAAAAAAAAAAGGTCATTGTGCCCCGGAACGGCTTTCGCATTACTTCAGGGCACTTAATACCTTTACATCCATGCCATTCCGGAAACGGAAAACTCGGTTAGAATATCCGGATTCGAACCAAAATATATTTATGGTTCTAATAAAGAATTTCATAATAATAAGAACCTGCAACCTCCGGGTCAGCAACCAATGCTCTAAACCACTGAGTCGGCTCAGAAAATGGAATAGCCAACCCTAACAAGCCAGGCTAGTTTGCAGTTTCCCGGCGGTTTCATGGCTTAAAAAGATAATGTCTAAATTCACACGATGGCTGATCGGACATAGAAATATGTGGTTAAGGACGAGCCAACTTTAAACTAAAGTTGTCTGCAGACCATCTTTAAACTACAGTTGGCTGCAGACCATCTTTAAACTAAAGTTGGCTGCAAACCATCTTTAAACTAAAGTTGGCTGCAGACCATCTTTAAACTAAAGTTGGCTGCAGACCATCTTTAAACTAAAGATGGCTGCTGTACCCTAATTGCGTAAGGAGGCATGGCCCTATATTTAATGTTCCCAACCCTACTCTTCACGGGAGGCATTGCCGCACATCGTAGAATTTACGCAAGTAGGAAACACCGAAACCACAAACCTCCAGATTACTCCGCCAACTTATCGATCGAGCTACTGAGATTGGTCAACCACTACAATGTCTGTCACTGATTCTTTGACTCATTGGGCCACCCAGTAAACCCATAATGCACCTATTTAGAACCATACTGTGTAAGTCTTGTGGTGTGCCAGAGCTATTTCCATATTCAATAAGTATTGAAAGAGCAAATTATGGGGTATAATGTATGTATAAGCTATTGGACTCGGTGTTTTTTGTGACATCAGCATATTGAGGAGAATTCAAGACCGACATCTTCATTTTCTCTGCTTTTCAGTCCAGTGTGTTTTGGTCTATCCGGTCGAGATATTGTCTTCGTTTTTTTTTTTTTATGCGCTTAAACTCTCCTGGGGTCATTCGCGCCGATACCATGTGTGTGTTTTTTTTAAAAAATCATAGTGTACATTTATAGTTCTTTCCAGATATTTAATGAATGTATCAACGCTTTGATTGTCATCTTTTAGTGCTGGAGGAACAGGATATTCGTTTTTTGCGTATTTGTGTGTTGTTGTGTAAAGTTATTCGAAAGAAGTTTAGTTAGTATTCTCGATAGTAAACTATAACCTCTAAAGGCCCGGTGTCCAAAATTACATTTTACGTGGGCGTTTAAGCATACAAACCACTCAGCAGCTCTGGGCTTTTAGGCTTACAAAAAAAAATGTCCAAAATTTTGGACACTAAGCCTTTAAGCTTACAAAACACAAAAAGTGCTTGGGCCTTTAGAGGATAATAGGTACTTTTTAAAAACTTTAGAATATAATTAAAAGTAAAATGGACATCTTTGGGAGCTCAGATGGCCGGGCAGTGTACTGTTAAATAACAACTGTGAGCATAATGTTCTGATACCAAACTTAAAATGTTATTCCTATCCCTTTATTGTGAATTATTTTCTTAGCTTTGTCTAAAGTGTTCCATTTTTTCAATGTAGATACCTATTTGTGGTAAGTTATAAGTTTAGCATACTGCATAATTCTATTTTTAATAAGTTATGTTTATTTATATTTTTTTTTTTAGGGTAAAGCTCAAGCACGCCGACCTCCAGGTTACAAGTCCACCGCCTTATTGATCAAACTACTGAGGTCGGTGGTGATTGGTGGAGTCCAAATTAAAAGAAAGAGGACCAGAATTTTTTTCTCTTATATCAAGGTTTCTCTTATAAAGATGTTATTTTCCCTAGAAGAGAAGTAAATTGGACCTGGATATTCTTCTCTTTCTCTTATATCCAGATTTGTCTAAGATCCAGTTCTCTTATATCCAGTTGACTGAAGACTGTAGGTATAAACTATTAAATTTGTAATAATATTCTACTTGACAAGAATTAGTTTGTCATTTTGACGTAAATTGGTATTCAAGTGATTAAGGTGCTAGTCTGGTTATTCGAATCTCACCCAGTGCATGAATTTTTCCTCATTGATTTGAGTTTGTGACCACATAATAATAAAATTCTGAGGGTTAGATGTCAGAGCATCAACCTCGCCTGGTGATTACCTTCCGCTAAAGAGTGTTAGTATTATTATTAATAATAGGGAAAGTAAACTCGCATTAGGTCTGGCTCCCACACTCATTAAATCATCTATGTATGTGGAGAACCTATAACACTTTCCTTTGTAATTATTAACCTGGCATCAGTATCAGGTTTAGCTGTTTATGTTAATCAAGAATGCAAACTCAGAACGCACTCTCTCACAGCCCAGCTGATCTCGATAGGGTGTTGGCAAAAAAATGCACACTTTATCTGCACGCCCAACTGTAGACGCTTGTGGACTGTGTTGTTGCTTTAGTCTTAGTCCATCCCGTAGTGGCGTAGTAGGTATACCATACCGTAGACCTCCCCTCTAAGATTGGCGAGAAGTGAAAAAATACTTCTCGTTTATAATACTAGGGAGAGTCAAACTCGCCCTGATGAATCAATTTCAAATTTAACAGATAATTTCGTCGTGATAGGACGATGCAGTTGAGAACGATGTTAAGCCCCTCTTAAAAAAAGAAATAGTTTCTCAAGCACCCTGTACTTGGAAGAAATAGTTTCTCAAGCACCCTGTACTTGGAAGAAATAGTTTCTCAAGCACCCTGTACTTGGAAGAAATAGTTTCTCAAGCACCCTGTACTTGGAAGAAATAGTTTCTCAAGCACCCTGTGCTTGGAAGAACTAGTTTCTCAAGCACCCTGTACTTGGAAGAAATAGTTTCTCAAGCACCCTGTACTTGGAAGAAATAGTTTCTCAAGCACCCTGTACTTGGAAGAAATAGTTTCTCAAGCACCCTGTACTTGGAAGAAGGCCCCAGCGCGGCCCGCGGCCCTATTCCCCGTCACATGGGCCGCATGCACCTCGCTCCGGTTTTACTTTCTAGTGTGCCATCAGCAAAACGTAAAGTGCAGTCCCGGACAAGTTGGAACTCGTTTCCCGTGAACCTGATTGTACAAAAAAACGAAGGACTAGTCAGAAGAAGAAGGAGTAAGAATGAGAAGGAGAATATGAAAAAGAAGAAGAAGAAGAAATGGAAGAAGAAGAGGAGGCAACACACAACCGATCTATCTACGTATGTATTTTTGTATTTTTTTATGAAAGATTTGTGGGATGCAGAAGTCTAAAAATAACTTCGGTGCACAATGGTCGCAGAAAGTAAGCCTTCTTTTTCTCCTTTTTGATCATTTCATCATTTTTCAAAATGGCTTATCGCGATAAAAGCTGCATTTTTTTTTTTAATTTGAGCCTTAATTTTCAGGGAATGTTCTAGACATGTGAGTTCTAGTGGGTGGAAATCCTACAGCCTGCCCCATGATTAGGTGAACCTGGGTGTAAAGACTTATAGTTATAGATACATATTTAGGTGTAAATAGTTAGATACATAGAAAAAATCTTATAAAAATAAGATTTTTTCCAGCTTTCCACTAAAAAAAAAACACAATCTCGAGCCCTTACCTACTGAATCGTTGATCAAACTGATCAGAGCCCACGATAGATAAATAGTTAGATACATAGAATACATAGTTAGACGATAGATAGAGACAAATGTCGCGTCGCTTGAGTTTAAGGTAGACGTAAATATTGTTCATTTGCTTCTCGCATTCAATGTTCGCCTGTTGAAAGAAATAAAGAAAGAGAGAAAACAATACAGAATCACATGAGAGAGAGAGAGAGAAGGAGAGAGACTAGTTTATGCTAAAGTTCCCATAGCTTGGGTTCCGACTGTGCGGTAAGATGACCTACTAACTGCTCAGCATCAGGTTAACTTGTTGACGACTCATGGGCCCTACAGGCCATAGTTGGCTTATGGGCCCTACATAATAGGGCGTGGAAAAACTTATGGGCCCAGAAAGAATCATGGGCCCTACAGACCATAAAAGGATTATGTGCCCCATAGGCCATAGAAAGAGTTATGGGACCAAAAAGCCTAACACGCCATATAAGTATCATGGGTCCTACAGACCCCTTAGAAAGCTTATGGGCCCAGAAAGAATCATGGGCCCTACAGGCCATAGAAAGAGTGATGGGCCCAAAAAGACTCATGGGCCTAACACGCCATATAAGTATTATGGGTCCTACAGACCTTAGAAAGCTTATGGGCCCTACATAATAGGACATAGAAAGACTTATAGGCCTAGAAAGACTCATGGGTCTTACAAGCCATAGAATAATTATGAGCCTGAAAGCTTTTGAGCCCTACATAACTGGACACAGAAAAACTTATGGAGCCCACAAAAGACTCATGGACCCAGAAAAAGTATTGGACCCTTGTGAATGGACCCAAAAAAACTTATGTGAATTTCTTTTCTACCGAGAACCCATCCAGTATGAATCGGGTACTACTGTTATTACCTATGGTACAATGATAATAATAATCTTTAGTGGTAAAGAACCACCAGGCGAGTTTATTGCTTAAAGCATTTTCTACCACCTAATTCTCAGAGTCTTATTAATAATATGTCGTCTAATACTCAAACTAATGAGGAAAAATTCATGTACTGGGTGGGATTCGAACCAACGAATCCCTACGCTACCTGGATTACCAGACTAGCGCCTAGACCACATGACTACATATACGCGGTACTGCCTGTTTGTCAGCGGTCGTGAACTCAATTCCCGGGGCCGTAGACTTTTCGAACCGACCTGTAATAAAAGTATAGCCCACAATAAAGGGTTGGGTGGAAGAGATTGCCACAGGCAATAACCGCGCCCTTTAGGTAGGACATTAGCTTCTTTCTCTTTTTTGTCCTTGTTTCTTTGCTTAATCTATTTAATCTGCCTTTTCAACTTCATTGTATTTTACCGTATTTATTTTTGTTCTAATAATAATAAAATCGTCATAGTATGTAAACTTATTGTACCCATAGTAATAAAAAATGGAGCAAAAAAAAACAATTATAATAAAAAATTAACTCTTGTTTCTTTACTTTTTCTCATACGTCTGAGTTGGGCCCGGTCAGCTCAGTGACAAAGGTTAAGGCCATGTCTGGGAGGCTAACCAATATAATGGTCCAAGTTACCAAGAACTTGGAGTGATTTCAAACAACCATTAAGTTCTACTTAATACTGCGAAAACAATAAAAGGAAAACGTACTATTGCCGACAAAGAGAAATGGCAATGTCATTTACTCCGACCTAATGAAGTAATATTGGGTTTTATAAATAAGGGTTGGGTGGAAGAGATTACCAAAGGCAATAACCCCGCCCTTTAGTTAGGACATGTGTATCTGAGCGCACGGCAGTGCGCCAGGCCAAGTTCCAGCAAGCACGGCAGTGTATCTTTACACGAACCCGTGTTTTTCACACCCTCATATCTTCGGTTCAATTCATTATGGAGATATGAAATTTGGAACAGAGATTGTCCTAATATCATTAAAAAGACATTGAAGACTCTATGCAAAAAACTTTCAGAGGAATGTAATTTTAAAATTTGCGATTTTGATACTGACTGACTGACTATTTTATGCAATCGGTTGTATGGAATATTATGACTATATTTATACAAAATGACAATAAAACCATCACAAGGAGCGAAACTGGCAAAGTTAGAGGATAGTTGGCAGATAAAATCATACAAAATGAGGAACTCAGAAAACGGTTTTTGATAAAAGAAATAGTTTAGTACCAAGATAACTTGGCCGCAAACAAGATATCACTGCATTCATTGGCGAAACCTTTTTGGATAGGAGTTCTGGAACTTGGCCATTTTTAACGGTAGTTTTTTGTGGGATTTCTTTTTCTCAATTATTTTCTTTGTTTTTTTTTTCTTAAATTGTTTCCAATTTTCTATACCTATATTAATTTGTATTTGTCTCTTTGTATACATATAATATGTCCTTATTAATAAAGTGTAAAATAATAATATTGCAAAACTGAAAGGGCTGGGTGGATTGGCTTTTCTTGTTAACGGCTGTTAGGAAAATTTCCTATCTAACGGATTCTTAATTTTCTTATACATACAGTCGAACCTGGATATAAGAGAATAATTTTCAGTTCAAATTTACTTTTCCTTATGGGAAAATCACCTCTTTATAAGAGAAACCTGAGTACGACCTTTATAAGAGAAACAATTCGCGGTCCCTTGAGTTCTCATATATCCTGGTTTGAACTTCAAGTTGGTAGAGTTTGACGGGCAATTGAATAGGTGAGCAGTGTCATGTTGACTGCCTTTACACTTGTGGGACATACATTTTCAATAAACAAGACGTTTGTCTTTTCTGGTCAACTTACTATTGTTGTTATTTTTGTTGTTGTTGTTATTATTATTTTTGTTATATTATTTGTTATTATTATATTATTTTTGTAGAGCAGCAACGCTATCAAATCACTTCAATAAACAAAGTCGGCTAATCTTTCCTGGTCTACTCCCAGTTTTCCCTAGATAGACTTACGAGGATAATTGAGTGATCAACACAAGGATACATTATATCTCTCTACCACAATGCACTTTTTTTTAATCAAAAAGTGTTTTATCAGGTGCTTTGGTCTCGCATCGTTATTAGAACAAAGTGACAGGTCTTATTTCTACCTACCTATTATTATTCTGCATAAACTTATGATAAATGATGATTTGCAAGTCAAGAGCATTAAAACAAGGACAAATGTGGTTTTGATATCATTGCCTGTATGAATATATAAACCTACAGAAATCATAGGTATATATATCTAATTCCCTCTACACGTATGAGTTCGGTGCGGAAAATAAAAAAATGTATGAGTTCGGTGCCGCCTAAAAAGGGTCATGTATGAATTCGGTGCCGCCTAAAAAAGGTCATGTATGAATTCGGTGCCCTGGTACTTGCCCTGATGATCAGGTAATTATAGTATTTTTTCCTTATAGGCATGGCCTTCAATGTATTTTACCTAACCCTAATATAAACCCAAGGCATGGCCTTCATTGTATTTTACCTAACCCTATTATAAACCCACGGCATGGCCTTCATTGTATTTTACCTAACCCTACTATAAACCCAAGGCATGGCCTTCATTGTATTTTACTTAACCCTACTATAAACCCAAGGCATGGCCTTCATTGTATTTTACCTAACCCTACTATAAACCCAAGGCATGGCCTTCATTGTATTTTACCTAACCCTACTATAAACCCAAGGCATGGCCTTCATTGTATTTTACTTAACCCTACTATAAACCCAAGGCATGGCCTTCATTGTATTTTACCTAACCCTACTATTAACCCTAGGCATGGCCTTCAAGGAGGAAATGGACAGCCTTGCTGAATGTAACTGTCTACAACATAATCTACTAACTTAATAACAGCAGGATGACTGTTAACAAGCAACAGAGTACATTATAAAAAAACAATCAATTTATAAGTCATTAGGACCGCACCGAACTCATACATCACCTTTTTTCGGCGGCACCGAATTCATACATGCGAAAAAGGTGCGGGTAATCTTCGCACCGAACTCACCTATTGCCCTCTACACAGATAAAGGTACCTACCTAATCTACTTACCTGTAACCTAAGACCTTATTAGATATTAAGCAGGAAACAATATATGGACCCACCGACCTCAGTAGCTTGATGGATAAGGCGGTATACTTGCAACCTGGAGGTTGGTGGTTCAAGTTCCGGTTTCATCGTAGATTTAGTAAAGCTAATTTAAGTACCTAGTTGTGATATCACGAAAGTGATTAACTCAAATCAGGTTGCTAATATATGGACCAAACTTGCTTTACTAAATCTTTGCTGAACTTGGGACTCGAACCACCGACCTCCAGGTTACAAGTCCGTCGCCTTATAGATCAAGCTACTGAGATACAACTGTGTACAGTTAAACGTGTTCATTTGTTCAAAGATTATCATATTTCTGGTTCACAATGAGGAGCTGACAAAAAGGGCAATTCATGAGAACCACCAACTTAAGATAACTTACTTCCAAGTTATTGACGAAAAAAAATTCAAATTGTCCTTTTCTTCTCTAATAACTATGTTGGACTGTATAACATAACCTAATCCTTTATGCTGAAACCTAATCCTATAATATACTGACTGCTCATTTGAATCTCTCTATTATTTGCTGATTCTTATTCCTCTTTATTTGCTGATTCTTATTTCCCTGAATTGATTTCTATTTCAAAGAACTATCACTTGTATAGATTTGTTTCTGTTTAATGCTGCGTATCTATTCATTTGATTCATATCAACTTTCAGTATTAGTACTCTCGTGTATTCCTATGCAATGCTGATTTTCATTTTGTTGTGTATCTCTGAATGCGTCACTTGCAAATGGAAAATTTTTGGGAATGACTTATTGACAGTAAATATACCAGGAAAACCGCGAAAAACCTTACAGCGCTTATATGAAATAGCGTGGAAATCTTTACGATGAAATCTTTCGATAGAGCCAAGAAAAAAGAAGATGAGCCAGCGTCGATGGCATGTTGAATACACCGGTTCCCTTCAGAACACCGAAGTTTAGCGACATCCAGCGAGGTTAAGACTTGGATGGGTGACCATTCAAATTCTAATTCTCGTGACGCTGGCTTTTCCCGGCCCCACTCAGGCTGGGTCAATGAGGTCAATGTGAGTAGCAGGTTTGTGAGTTTCCTGCGAATGGAGGGTAAAACCCCCGTCGTGATATGACCATGGCAGTTGAAAGCGACGTTAAACCCCACTTAAAAAAAAAAAAAAAAAAAAAAAAAAAAGAAGATGCAGGTTTTACCTACTGACCCTCGCAATTCCTAAAGTGCTTCTCAGTTTTCAGTTTTCATTTTTTTTTTTTTTTTTTTTGTAAGAGTGATTTACAGCGTTTTTTATTTCTTAGCCATGGAAAATCAGCGAAGACGCTTGTGGTCTGTGTTGTAGCCTACCCACCCTAGTATGCCTCCCCTCTGATGGGCGAGAAGTGACACAATACTTCCCATTTAGATGCTGGGTCAACACGAGCTCACCTAATTGGGTATCCGGAAGGTATCCCTTACAAACATTAAAATTGTAACCAAATTAGGAATACAAAATTTAATTCTAGAGAAGTCACACAATAATTCCCTAACCCGACCTCCGTGGCTCAGTGGTTAAGAGCATTGGTTACTGACCCGGAGGTTGCGGGTTCGAATCCCGGCCGAAGCGGAAATTTCTGACCGAAAAATTACCGTCGTGATATGAACATGGCAGTTGAAAGCGACGTTAAACCCCACTTAAAAAAAAAAAAAAAAAAAAAATAATTCCCATTTAGGTGCTGGGTCAACCAGAGCGCACCGAAAAGTATCCCTTACAAAGAACTGTAATCAAATTTAGAATACTAAAGTCGTATTTTTCTTTCTAACTAATTTTTTTTTCCTAGTTAGGTTTTTTCCAAATATTTCCATTTTATTCCAAGGTCATTCGTAAAAGAAAAATGCGTTTGGTTACTTTTAAAGATAAACAATGGACTTAACCTATAAAAGAACTGGAAGCAAGAATTTTCTACTTGCACTGTGGTTAACTTTGGAAGTGGAAATTTTTCCTCTTCCAAAAGAAAAATGACTTGCTTCCAGTTTGGTTCATTTTATTCCCGTTTGGTTAACTTTGGTTAGAAAGAAAAATACGGCATAATTTTCTGTCGGACAAATTTAGAATACCTTCCGCATGACAAGCGAGTACTTAACCTCTGAGCTAATCGCTTATCGATGAAGCTACTGAAGTCGGTGAATTTTGGCAGTATTACTCATGAGCATTTTGTGTTTTCCTCTGTCACAGAGAACTATTAGCCGGACCCCCGACACGGACATAAGCGACTCCGGTGTCATCTCCTTGTCTCCTAGTGAGGATATTTACTGCAGCGATTCCGACCTTCATGACGTCACTTCTAAACTGGTGAGCAACTTATAATAACAACAACACGCTTTATTAAAAAGGAACCATCAAGTGAGGTTAATGCTGAAATCATTTTCTACCACCTAACCCTCACAGTCTTAGGGCCGTATTATGAAACAGGATGTGTTAATCTTAGAGGACACTATCCCTTCACTTTCACCTTAACAACAACTGTAGAGGTCATATCTAAGGTGGGCTTTGTAGCTGTGCATTAACTCTGTGGAGTAACGGAGCTGTTGCCAGCCTTCGTGGCGGAAAAATCTCGAAAATCTAAGGGTCGGCTTAGATTTACTAATCATTTGTTTTATTTATCATTTTTCTTTTGTATACAGAGGATCCATTCTAAGCCATTTTTATTTGGCTTCTAAGATCTTACTTACTTAGAGATCCCTCAGTTCTCGACCAGAGTTTGTTATGTACTTTCTAAATCTACGATTTTTTTTTTTTAAAGATGAGTGTTTCACAGCCGTTTTTATTTCGTAGCCATGAAACAGGAGCTACTGTAGACGATCGTGGTCTACCTTGTAGCCTACTCATCCCGTAGTATGCCTCCCCTCTGAGACCGACCTCAGTAGCTTGATCGATAAGGCAGTGGACTAGTAACCTGGAGGTCGGTGGTTCACGTCCCGGTTTCAGCGTAGATTTAGTAAAGCGAGTTTAAGTAGTTGTGATATCACGAAAGTGTTGAACACAAATATGATAACTTTAAAACTTTTAGTATGCCTCCCCTCTGATTTAAACTGGTAATTCTTTCTGGCCAGGAACCCACGACCTCCGGCATGGGAGGAGACGTGAAGGAGCGACTGTCCCTCCTCTGTCAGAGCCTGGACAATGTGTCCGAACGCATCATCGTTCAGCAAGCCATCAATCTGCTGAGGCACTACGAGAGTCGAATCAGCAGCATGGAAACTACAGTGTCCAACATGTGTCAGGAAGTGGCCATGGTATGTTTTCTTTTTTTCTTTTTTTTTTTTTCAACAAATAACTTTTATTTATTTACATTTTTTCGTATTTACAATGCATGAAAAGAATATAAATATCAAAAAAGACAAAGACAAAATTTTAAATAGTAAGAGTATCCCATAGCCTAATTTACTTATTAAGTATGTGCTAGGCTATGGCTAAGTGATAAAATTGAGAAAAAGAAGAAAAACACTTGTCTTCACTCGACAGAAATTTGAAATATGAACAGTTATAATTATTAAGGAAACAAGTATAAAAGTTCACAGAATCGACATGTTTCGCCTACTCCTGTAGGCATTTTCAAGACAACTGAAAAACTACATTTGAAAAAATCGCGCGTTGCTTCTTGGAGCTCTTAAGAAAGGTATACACTATTCACTATACGAATTTGACTAGATAAAATTTTTGGACTAGAAATGGGAAGGTTAGTTTACAAGGGTAGGATTAGTCGGAATTTGTCATTGCATTCCACTTGTGTGTTGAAGACTTTTTTATTTTCTCTAAGAGCTTTCCTGATGTGGTAGGTTTCACGTATGCCAAGTTTAAAATAATTACTAGGTGAACAATTGAGGACCCGAACTTCACACAGACTGGTAGGAATATTATTTTCACACATATATTGAGCAAACCCACTTTTTTCTGGGTGGTTGTTACGAACCGAGCTGAAATGCTCGGTTCGTAACAACCTAGTAATTATTTTAAACTTGGCATACGTGAAACCTACCACATCAGGAAAGCTCTTAGAGAAAATAAAAAAGTCTTCAACACACAAGTGGAATGCAATGACAAATTCCAACTAATCCTACCCTTGTAAACTAACCTTCCCATTTCTAGTCCAAAAATTTTATCTAGTCAAATTCGTATAGTGAATAGTGTATACCTTTCTTAAGAGCTCCAAGAAGCAACGCGCGATTTTTTCAAATGTAGTTTTTCAGTTGTCTTGAAAATGCCTACAGGAGTAGGCGAAACATGTCGACTCTGTGAACTTTTATACTTGTTTCCTTAATAATTATAACTGTTCATATTTCAAATTTCTGTCGAGTGAAGACAAGTGTTTTTCTTCTTTTTCTCAATTATGACGTTACTTGACAAAGTATCCCTCCTGCAAAAATATAAGTGATAAAAAATAAAATAATAATAGATGAAAAAGTGAAAAGTGTTTTTATTCTCTCCTATAGTTATAATAATTAAAATGTTATTGTTATTATATAAGTAATTGTAAAGATTGAATTTCTAGGAGTAGGGAAAATTATTATAAATTTTTTTTTCTGACCCGGTAGCTGAGTGGGTAGTCTCAGTGGTAATGCAGATGTACCACGTTCGAATCCTAGCCGGTACATTACAAGTTATCCTGCCACTTACCGACTTCAGTAGCTTGCTTGATCAATAAGGCGGCGGACTTGTAACCTGGAGGTCAGTGGTTCAAGTCACGGTTTCAGCGTAGATTAGTAAAGCGAGCTAATTTAAGTACCTAGTTCTGATATCACGAAAGTGATTAACACAAATATGATAAACTCTGTCAAATATGACAAATAATGATAATTTCGCATTATGTCTTAAGCTCTTAAGGCAAAAGTAATTTGACCATAATATATAATAATACCTAAGTCATGGTATTATTGCTGGAATAATGGAACTGCTTATTCCTAATCGGGTATTATTATAATTTAATATATCTGGAAAATTTGGTCTTGACATTTATTAAAAAAGTGGTGACCTTCCAAACTCAACTGCAAAGATTTAAAAAATTATATTTCATATTCTTTTTTTAAATATAACTTATTCTAATTCAGGAAATTTATTCAATGTCTTTTTTTTTGTAAAGGTCGTATTTTGTAGCCCAGTATTACAAGGACGAGAATACATTTACATAATTTTATTATATGTTGGTATTATTATCCTTCAACAAACACCTTAAAATGAAATAGCGAAACACTTGGTTTTTTTTTTTTTTTTTTTTTTTTTTTTTTTTTTTTTTTAAAGTGGGGTTTAACGTCGCTTTCAACTGCCATGGTCATATCACGACGGGGGTTTTACCCTCCATTCGCAGGAAACTCACAAACCTGCTACTCATATTGACCTCACCCAGCCTGAGTGGGGCCGGGAAAAGCCAGCGTCACGAGAATTAGAATTTGAATGGTCACCCATCCAAGTCTTAACCTCGCTGGATGTCGCTTAACTTCGGTGTTCTGAAGGGAACCGGTGTATTCAACATGCCATCGACGCTGGCTTACACTTGGTTTACATTGAATTCATGTAAAGAAATTTTATGAACGCCGTGATTTTATTCACTATGCAATGTGCAATGAATCAATGTGTAATGAATGATGCCGACCGCAAGTAGGTTTGGGAAAAGGCAAAGTGAAAGAAGAAGAATGTGCAATGAATCAAGCAAATACAATAAATTTTATATGATTTTGTTAGAAGTAGGTACAATTGGGTATGTATTTTTTTATGTTTTAAATTCTATTGTTTATACTAGGTGAAATGTTAATAATACTTAGGTATCTTCTTTAACATGCACTCGAAGTTATTGTGTGACTGTTGTGTGTCATTTAGTTTTTTTTTTTTTTTTTTTTTTTTTCATCTCTGTTTACACGCAACAATAATGCTGCAATTACGTAAACAGGTTTGAGGGACACTGCGTACAGACTAAAGACCTATATCCAGGCCCTCCCTACATCTAGTTATAATAAAATTATTTGTAACCCAGTGTTTTTGGGTATAAAGGCTTGATAATCAGTTTAGCCTATGAGTAGGTCAGAATATCTGGACATTAGCTAGAACAGTTGAACCTAGGTATATCTAGAGAGTGTACAGTTCTGACATTTCTTTAAATAAATTTTAATATTGAAAAAAAAAAAATAGCCCATGGCCTGTAATTAAGAAAAGATGAAAAGCTAGTTATTTATTTGATTTTATTATGTTATTTGTGTTAATTTTAGTGGGTAGCATCGACATAACGAGAACTAATGCTAATGCATCATATCTTCACCCCACCATCATATTCTAATATACATCTCGTAATGCCACCACTGGTCATTGCCCACTCTACAACCACCCCAATTCTACTCACGAGGCTAGGGTAGGCCCCGACATTTAAAGTACAGAGCCGAAAAAATTCCAACCTCGCCGGTATTCGAATCCGGGTCACCTGGAGTGCAAGCCGAGCATACTTTTTTTTATTTATTTTTTTATTTTATATTACGAGGGGAAAAAATTTCCAAGGAAACAGTGAACCCGAGACGCAAATAGCAGACAAAACCGAACCCAAGAGCAAGAGCCACGGAGTATAAACACATAGTCATATGTATCTACACCCCCAAGTCCCAGCTATCGAGAACGGCCTGACCAACTATGAGATCGGGAGAATGGGAATTGGCGAACCCACTAAAAACAACCCCTCGTTAAACCAAGGTAGAAAATCTGGGAACTATAATAATATTGCATCCAGCCGAGCATTCTACCGCTAAGCCAAGGTGCTATGGCCTTTATTTAAATGAAAATAATTATGTACCTAGATAACTAAAAAATGTGTTTCTTAGGCTCTGTTTTGTTTCCTCCTCGGACCGAGAGATTTTTTTGAACAACAACGATATCTGCCGAGAGTGTCCAATTGGACACATTAAACATTTGTGTTTTCTTTTCGCGTACTACGAGACTCGTGAAGGACATACAGTGTTGCGAGATATTCAGTCTTAAAATACGTACAAACTAATCTCTCATTTCAGTTCAAAGAAAACACTCAAAATACTCAGTGATAAAATCAAGAGGAGTAGAGCTTGTTGTGATGGCAGTGGAAACAATGGGAGTGTGGTGTGATGAGGGAAAGAAATGGATTCAGGAGATAGGAAAAAAGATGATTGAGAAGACAGGGGATACACAATCAATGAGTCACCTAGTAGCGAAAATAAGTATGACAATCCAACGAGGTAATGCTGCCAGCGTGTTGGGAGCATTGCCATCAGAAGAACTGACATCCATATTCTATCTGTAAATTTTAATAATATATACTTCTTTCTTTAATTAGATTTAAAAAAATTTCATTTCAGTGCCGGTCCATGGTCAGTTCTCTGGAGGGCTCCCCGAGTAACAGCGGCTCCCCTCCTGGCTCCGAGTCCTGCCGGAAATCCGCCACGCGCATGATCGCCACCGTGCTGCCATTTTCCGGCCACCCCTCCTGTCCCCGGAGTCCGGACGACGTGCGGCCATTTTCTAGTCTGCCTAATCCAATCAGAGACGAGGAGGCGGAGCTAGAGGAGGAGCTGGAGGAGGAGCTAATGACGATAGAGTCGCCCTTCCGGAAGCTGTTCAGGGACACGGAAAGCATGCAGGAAAGTGGGATTTACTTTGAGGACGAAGATTTAAGTGAGTATACATTTACATATTTTAAGTTTAACGTCGCGCGTCGCTTATTATTGTTAAAAATGTTGGATCAAGTTTTATTTACAATAAAGTAGGTAGGTACATACTGGTACATAGAATATTTACATAGAAATTGAAATAAAACAAAACTTGATCAAGGGCGGTGCTAATGCCAACGGCATTCTCTTCCTGCATGATCATATTATCACGACGGGGTTGTTACCCAATAGTTCGAAATAATATACGCAGCATATAGGAAAATATAGAAATTTCTTTGAGACCCAGAAATCATGTAACATATGTAACTTCAGAAAACATGGATTATAAATACTGATTTTCTTACTGACTCTCCGTACAAATTATCAAAGACTCCATCAAAATTCTCAACTGTCATCTCTTCCGTAGTTGATAAAAAAAACAAATAACAAATATGACTGTATAAGTGTATACTGTACCTCAAAACATCAATATAAAAAAATAATGTATCTTTTAAATGCACGGTCGAGTGTTGATGAGAAAGCTGGATCCGCGAGGTCAAACAGGGGAAACTGTTCAGCCGGCAAGATTTGCAAAATATATAATATATACTCCTTATTTTTTTTACATTCAAATTCTATTCACGTTAAGTCGCACAAAGTTTTTCCCTGAGGTAATCCAGAGGGAACACATGCAGCATTACCTGTCTGGATTGCTAGAGACAATCTTTGCGTGAGGAAAATACCCGCTCTCATATCTTCGTCAGTCGAAATACTAGTGAAGTCGTCAACGCGCTAGTTAGTTTGAATCCCGCCCAGTGCATAATTTTTTCCTCATTAATTTGAGTTTTTGACCACATAATAATAAGACTCCGAGGGTTAGGTGGTAGAAAATGATTTGAGCATTAACTTCGCCTGGTGGTTACTTTCCACTAAAGAGTGTTATTATTATTATGTCAAATGAATTATTTTTTTTTACCACATAATAGTGAGACTCCGAGGGTTAGGTGGTAGAACATGCTTTTAGCATTAACCTCGCCTGGTGGTTACCTTCCACTAAAGAGTGTTGTTATCATGATTAACTACTTCTATTCTCGCCAGGATTCCAGTGTCAAGGAACCCAGACGGACAGCGCCAACCAGAGCCGCCTAAGTGAAGAGCTGAGGAAGCTGGCTCAGATAAGAGAGAAGCTGGAAAGAGAGCAGGAGAGGGAGAAGTGCTTCAAGCCCATCAAGCAGGATAAGAGCAAGATCTTGTGTTCCAGACAGGAGCTGGAGTATTACAAGGAAGGTATGTACAAGGATAAGATCTTGTGTTCCAGACAGGAGCTGGAGTATTACAAGGAAGGTATGTACAAGGATAAGATCTTGTGTTCCAGACAGGAGCTGGAGTATTACAAGGATAAGATCTTGTGTTCCAGACAGGAGCTGGAGTATTACAAGGAAGGTATGTACAAGGATAAGATCTTGTGTTCCAGACAGGAGCTGGAGTATTACAAGGAAGGTATGTACAAGGATAAGATCTTGTGTTCCAGACAGGAGCTGGAGTATTACAAGGAAGGTATGTACAAGGATAAGATCTTGTGTTCCAGACAAGAGCTGGAGTATTACAAGGATAAGATCTTGTGTTCCAGACAGGAGCTGGAGTATTACAAGGAAGGTATGTACAAGGATAAGATCTTGTGTTCCAGACAGGAGCTGGAGTATTACAAGGAAGGTATGTACAAGGATAAGATCTTGTGTTCCAGACAGGAGCTGGAGTATTACAAGGAAGGTATGTACAAGGATAAGATCTTGTGTTCCAGACAGGAGCTGGAGTATTACAAGGAAAGTATGTACAAGGATAAGATCTTGTGTTCCAGACAGGCTTGTGTTCCAGACAACAGAGCACAAGCTTCTATACTAGCTGCTAGTTCATGGCCATGATATAAAAAAAGCTGTGACGGTTGTGACTACTATAATAATAATAATAATACTCTTTAGTGGAAGGGAGCCACCAGGCGAGGTTAATGCTTAAAGCATTTTCTACCACCTAACCCTCAGAGTTTTACTATTTTTTGTTCGTATGTATAATAGGTGTTAGAAAAAAATCATGCATTGGGTGGGATTCGAACCAACGCAATGGATCCCTACGCTACCTGGATTACCAGACTAGCGCCTTAACCACTTTACTACCAACATTATATTCAGATTCGACTGTAAAACAAAATCACCCACCTCAGTAGCTTGATCGATAAGGCAGTGCACAAGTAAGTCCCGGTTTCAGCGAAAGCGAGTTTGAGTAGTTGTGAATGAACACAAATATCGCCTCTGACAACACAAAGAGGCGTAAACAACATTTTCGAAATTTTACAGGTGAGCCAAAATGAGTTTTCTTGCGCATTAATTTTCTGTTCACGGTAGGAAAATCATCACTTCTCTGTTCCCGTGAATGACCATATGAACTTTTTCTGTTGCCAAAATTGATTATTTAACTGCGACTATCGATTTACGCCTATTTGATTTGTCTGAAAAAGAGAAAATGAGGGATACGCCTGATTTCAATTTTTGTTGTATCTTTTCTTTGGATTATAATTGGATTACGTCTATTTGTGAGAACAAAATATAGCACAAGTAGACTCAATCCAAGCAATAAAACCGATTTCAAAAAATTGTGGTTTACGCCTCTTTGTGTTGTCAGAGGCGATATGATAACTTTAACTTTTTAACTTTCTAAATCTCATCTCTTCTCTCCTCGCAGAAATGGAGCGTCTAGAGCGCCGCCTCGCCCTGTACGAGAGTTGCGGGGAGGAGCAGACCTCCCGCCTCCAAGCCATGCTGGAGCGGGACGAGGTGCTGAGGAAGCAGCTGCATCGCCTGGAGGAGGACAATCTGAAGCTGAGGAGGCAGAACCAGTTCCTCGACATGGAGAAGTGCGAGTACGAGGAGCTGGAGAACGACACCCGCCTCCAGTGTCAACGGCTGGAGGTGAAACTCAACAGTGAGTATGAGTAGTAACTAGCGGAGGTGTGAGAGTTTGAGGAGATGACACCCGCCTCCAGTGTCAACGGCTGGAGGTGAAACTCAACAGTGAGTATGAGTAGTAACTAGCGGAGGTGTGAGAGTTTGAGGAGATGACACCCGCCTCCAGTGTCAACGGCTGGAGGTGAAACTCAACAGTGAGTATGAGTAGTAACTAGCGGAGGTGTGAGAGTTTGAGGAGATGACACCCGCCTCCAGTGTCAACGGCTGGAGGTGAAACTCAACAGTGAGTTTTTTTTTTTTTTTTTTTTTTTTTTTTTTTTAAAAAAAAGATGAGTGTTTCACAGCCTTTTTTATTTCGTAGCCATGAAACAGGAGCTACTGTAGACGCTTGTGGTCTGTGTTGTAGCCTGCCCATCCCGTAGTATGCCTCCCCTCTGATGGGCGAGAAGTGACACAATACTTCCCATCTAGGTGCTGGGTCAACACGAGCGCACCGGAAGGTATCCCTTACAAACAATTGTAACCAAATTAGAATACAAATTTTTGTCGGCACGGGGGATCGAACCCAGGACCTTCCGCATGGCAAGCGAGTGCTTAACCACTGAGCTAATCGCGCGCTCAATACTACTAAACCTCCACAGTATGAGTAGTATGTGTAGTATGTGGAGGTTTAGGAGAAGCTGAGAAGCCAGAACTAGTGGAGGTGTGAGGGTTTGAGGAGATGACACCCGCCTCCACTGTCAACGACTGGAGGTGAAACTCAACAGTGAGTATGAGTAGTATGTGGAGGTTTAGGAGAAGCTGAGGAGGCAGAACTAGTGGAGGTGTGAGAGTTTGAGGAGATGACACCCCCCGCCTCCAGTGTCAACGGCTGGAGGTGAAACTCAACAGTGAGTATGAGTAGTATGTGGAGGTTTAGAAGAAGCTGGGGAGGCAGAACTAGTGGAGGAGTGAGAGTTTGAGGAGATGACACCCCCCGCCTCCAGTGTCAACGGCTGGAGGTGAAACTCAACAGTGAGTATGAGTAGTATGTGGAGGTTTAGGAGAAGCTGAGGAGGCAGAACTAGTGGAGGTGTTAGAGTTTGAGGAGATGACACTTGACTCCAGTGTCAACACCTGGAGGTTAAACTCAACAGTGAGTATGAGTTGTATGTGGAGGTTTAGGAGAACCTGAGGAGGCAGAACTAGTGGAGGAGTGAGAGTTTGAGGAGATGACACCAGACTCCAATGTCAACTGGGGCACATATTTCTATGATGGAACAGACGTCTATTTCCATTTATCTTTCCTTTTTATTTTGTTTCTTTCTTTCTAACCATCTAGTTATCTTCTTCTTCTCATAGATCGTTTTTTTCTCAACTTAGTAACTCTTCACGAGCCAAAGTGAACAAAGGGAGGTTTGGTGGTAGAGATTGTCCAAGGCAGTGATCACGCCTTTCAATTTTGTTGAATTGAATTTCCAATAAAGAAAATTTTGGTTGAGTCGTATGGGGAGGTTTAGACTCTGTGTATCCAAAGTGGAAATGCGGCACTGCGGCAGCTGTGATGGGTACAGCGGTACAGTGCCTCGTCCCTCAGACTTGGAGGGAGTAAAGCTGTATAAATATGTATAAATAGATGATTATAGGAGATAAAAAGATAATTATCATAACTATCATAGGTCTAGAGGTCAATGTCTCGTATGGGACTACACATGCGCTGACACACGCTGACAATCCGATAGTTAAAAAAAAAAAAATTATCATAATTCCCACCATTTTTGCAGGTATCAACGAGAAGAAACTGGAACTGCAAAGTCAGCTGTCGCACAACGTCCGCCTGATCGGCAGCCTCCAGGCCACCATCGAGCAGAACGACAAGTTCAAAACCGAGACTCTCGCCCAGCTGGACGAGGCTCTCGCCCGGAGCCAGAGCCTCGAGACCACCATCTCCTGCTACGAGGCGAGTCTGAACAAGTGCGAGCAGAAGAACTTCGAGCTCGAGGAGAAGGAGATCGAGCTGAAGGACAGACTGCATCTGCTGGAACAGGTGCTGCCTGTGCTGATTGGCTACCACGTGTACAGAGTGGTGGAGAGGTGTCGGGCCTACTGGATCAGCACGCGCATGCGTAGTAAGTATTGGTTTACATTATTTTCTATTGTGTTCCTTTTTTACTTTCCTTGTCCTAATAAGGAAAGTATTGTATTCGTCGAAAATTTGACCTACCCAGCTTTTCACATTTCTGGACGAATCATAGCCTCAGGATACCAAAAAAGTTGTTTTCAGCCATTGGTCCGTGCGTCTGTCTGTGTGTGTGTCTGTGTGTGTGTGAACAGGATATCTGAAGAACGGTAAGAGCTAGAGACTTGAAATTTGGTATGGAAACTAATTTTATACACCAGACGAACCACGAAACTTTTGGTTGAAATCGGCCGCATTCTACGGCCGCAGAGCCGCACATATTAGCCGCAAGCGCCGCTTCTTTGAATTGGTTACAGATACAAAAAAAGTTAAAGAACAACATTTTCTTATATGAAAAAAATAATAGGGGTCTATTCTCATCATTTTTTTGATATCTTGAACTTTTTGGACCTCGGCCTCAATTTACCGGTATTTACCGGGGACCCGCTTTGACTAACTTTTTTATTATTCATCCTAGATGGGAGTTGTGACATATCAAATTCAATGACTTTGAAGTGCTGATTACGAATTTGGGATTGCTTTTTAGCTACCTGTTATCATTGAGTCACCAGTGGCGTAATTCGACTCATTTTTGGGGAATAAGGAAAGTCGTGTGATGTTTACACCAGATTTTTTTCATATGAAGAGGCCAGGGAAAAAATCTTAGTAAAAATTCCTGCCCCGCTGGGAATCGAACCCAGGTCACCATGCGTACAATGCCTAGCGCGCTAACTCACTCTGCCACGGTGACTACTGATATGACTATGCAGTTGAAAGCGATGTTAAATTTTTGTTTAAAAAAACGCTTGCATACGAGTCTGCAACCATTGGGACATTTTCATCTTTACTATTCAAGGTCCAAAACCCAACTGACCAAATTTCGTACTGTGCGCATGACACATACCTTCTCTCTTCTCTCCCTCTACAATTCAATACTTCGCCATTGTGCGCATGACACACACTTTCCCTCTTCTCTCCCTTTACAATTCAATATTTCGTTACATAATATCGTTACATAATATCGTTACATAATTTCGTTACATAATTTCGTCACATAATTTTGGTTATGTGCCAGAGCAAAGACATGAAAATGTCAAAAAGATGAATGTCCAATTTTTTGATTTCGAGATAATTTAATTTTAAATTTTTACACCTTTTGGACTGTCATCTTTCAAGATCATGGACTCTCATCTTTCTACCCTACAAACGATGTGACTCTCACCTTTCTTCCCCTGACCTCCTGTTTTAAAAACGTAAATATCTACTCACCCTCAACTTTATTACAAATTTTTAACATGTCTACGTATTTTTACAATATCAAAGACCTCTAATCCGTATCTAACTCAAATTTCAAAATTTTGGACCTTCATCCTTACTCCCCTGTGTTCTTCATGTCCTATTTTGTTGAATGTATCATGTAGTTGACCAATAAAGTGTTAAATAATAATGATAGTACAAGTAAGTTGGAATTCGATAGAGGGGGTAGAAGTTGGTAGTCAAGTAGTTAACCCGCTGGTCCGGTAATTAAGATAGAAAAGGGATCCGTTGGTTCAAATTCCATCCAGTGCATGAATTTTTCCTCGTTGATTTGAGTTCGTGACCTCATAAGGATAAGACCCTGCAGGATAAGTGGCCCTTCCAATAAAGAGTATTATTATTATTAGGTTTGACAAGACAGTCAAACCTGAAATAATAATAATGTTATTCTCTCTATAAGAGAACTCTTATAATGAAATTATTTTCTTTTACAGAGAGGTAAATTGGACCTGGAAATTGTTCTCTTATATCCAGGTTTAACTGTACATTGTGAAGTTCAAGTTTTTGATTGAATTAGAATTGTGAGAAAGATTACCTTAATAAAATGGAACTATTTTCAAAGATAATATATTACATAGTTACAAGTGAAAGCATCTGGTAGTTTCAAATGTGCTGGAAATGACCGTAAATACACACTGACCTTTTTAGACTAAATGATGGTAAACTCTTCTTTCCTTAGATTCTGTAGTAAAAAACGGTTTAGTAACAATTTTTTTTTCGTAACTACGTAATAAATAACACCCAAATATAATACAAATCATTGGATATCAGTTCTTTCCTCAGAATGTTGAAAATGTCATAATAAACTAGTACAATCTATTATTGTTTCAGGTTCTAATTATGTCATAACATCCTGTGATACTAGTCCAAATAATAAGAAAGCACGAGCATTCCTGCCATTATGCTACAGCAAACATGATAGCATTGACAAAGCCTCCGAAATTGCTATGCTAGATAAGGAACATGTTTCACTTTCAACCGCTAGTCATACAAATACGTGTTCGCTAGAATCGCTAAAACATCATGTAGAAACACAAACCATACTTCAGGACATGCACAGCCATATCAGCGAATCAAAACATGTAAAAAGTGAAACAAATATTGAGAGACTCTCTCACGACAGTAACCAAAATGTACAAATCATTTGTGAAAATTGTAAAAACAACAATAACAACTCTATGCTAACTATGAACAAAGAAAATATCCAGGACCTAGACAGAGTAAACATTGAGAAAATAGAAGAATTAAATCGAATGATCAAAGATTTAAAAATCAAAGAGAAACTCTACGAACAAACCATGTCAGAGGCAGATGAAATGTTCTCCAACATGACACTAGAGTATCGAGTGCAAATCGAGAATCTGGAGAATCAAATCAATGCCAGTGCTGTGGAAATGAAGGCGATCAAAAGAGAGTTGGATAAAGAGAGGGAAGACAATGACCGAGTGAGCAATGTGCAGCTGGAACTGATGGAAGAGATGAAAATGAAAGAGGGAGAGAAGAAACAGCTGAACAATATGCTGGAGTGCCTGCGAATGCAACTGGAGGAAGAGCGAGAAGTAAGTTTATATTTTTGTAGAATCAATTTCATCTTGAAATACTGGAAAATATAAGTTTGAAAAATCTAAGCTAATTTGAGAACAATTACTACCTTTCATAAATATTTGCCTCAGATGGTGAAGAAACCCGAGACCAAGAGATTGAAACATGGGAGTGCTATCCTCTTAGCCAACATGACACATACATGTACGTAAAACAAATTTGAACTGAGTTCAAGTCCCAATAAGTAAATATTTAGTAAAGCGAGTTTGAGGAGTTGTGATATGTCGATTGTGATTAATACAAACAGGATAACTTAATAACTGCACTTTACATTCACTGCCAAAAACTCTTAAAATTTAATTTAAACAAATTTGGCTTATACACTTGTATAAACCAAATCATGCCAAAAAAAAAACTCTGATGTACGTCCTGATTTGAAGTAGTCAGGACGGGGGTTTCACTCTCCATAAAAAATAAATAAAAAATAAACAAAAGTGTGAACTTTTTTCAAATTATTTACAACAAATTTCTTCTTTTTTCTCTCTGTAGGAGTCACTGAAATTCAAACAAGAGATGGCCAACTTCAAGAAACTCCACGAGACGGAGAAGTCCAAATGCAAGGAGCTCGCCGTCGATTTGAAAGAGGCGAACATCGAAATCAAGGAGCTGGAGATGCGAGTGGAGTCGAAGATGAAATCCTACGAGAAGGAGATTGACAAACTGTGCAAGAAACTGGAAGACTTGGCCGTCACTAATGGGGAGTTGAAGGAAGAGGTTGACACCCTGGAGGTAAGGCTTCCTGATTTAGGAAAGAAAAAAAGGTACCTTCTCACTGAAACAAACTTCGATGTTATCAAAGTAGTATGCTTCAGATAGGGTAGTTCAGGACTAAGGTCCAAATTAATAAATGACGCTAAAGGGGAGACTGTTACTGCACTTTTATTATTACCATGGTACAACCTATCACATGGCTGATATCAGGGTCCTATAGTAACAGTGTCTATCCCCAGCAGCGTTTTTTAAGGGGAGCCTAAAGGGGGGGGAAAATAATAGAGTTTTTGAAATACCTTGTGGTGCTAAGTCACGGATTGCGTAAGGGTTTTTGATAAAGGAAAAAACCAACGCTTGCAATTACTTGTGATATACAAAACCAAAATTTTTTTTTTTAATTTTTCAGATTTAAAATTTTCACCCCCAACATTTAAGGGGAAATTTATAGTTTCGAAAAGAACCCTTGGGCCCCCGTGTTTCATAAACCCGAGGGAGGAAGATATATTGCGCCTCCGTGATGAATGTATATTTGCTTTCTTTTCTTTCGCCCTTCGTTCCGCTGCTGATCTCAATATACGGCTACTTGGGTAAGTTTTAAATTTTTTTTAATGCTGTTTAAAGCCGTTTTAAAACGAACATTGTTTGCTAACAATGTTCGCTTAGTGTGGACCCCGGGATTACATCGTGGCTGAGACTAGATTTTTTATTCTTCTCACCAAATTTTCTTCGTATTTCTAAATCTTTCCCGAACGTGGTGAAGGAGCTCAAGCTCGCCCTCAGCCACGAGCGCTACAAGCGAAAACTTCTGCAAAAACCCAGATGGGCGCAGGCTGCAAGCGAGGGGGGCGGGAAGTGAGTGAGCTGCGCCGACAAGTGCGGGGGGCGGGGCCCTTTAAATCGACGGCGCAGGAGATTGAGGAGGCCTTGGCCTCCCTGGAGTGTGTGTCGGAGGTGGGGAAAAAACAACTTGGTTTTTCATATTCAAACCCCCACACGTGTTTAACTTTGAACTTGGTTCTGTTTTAACTTGGGGGACTGCCGGTTTTAAAGAAAACCCATATGATATTTTTAGTTTTTTTTCATATTTTTTTCAACCCAACACAGGGGGTTTTAAATTTGAA